>CM076578.1:1737774848-1737953482 GCA_034641835.2 Pinus albicaulis | reverse complement strand
GCCTTATGGGATCAAGTGGGGCATTATAGTCCACCACAACCATGATGGGATCATGCTGTATAGATGTCATCAGTAAACCTGTGATATAGTCCATGTAAATGACCTCCCATTTCCATTCTAGAATCAAAATTGGTTGTAGTAGTCCACTTGGATTTTTTCACTCTACCTTGACCCATTGATAATTTAAGCACCAAGCCAAAAACTCTACTATGTCTCTCTTCAAATTCGGCCAATAGTAAAACTTATTTACTTCTATCATTGTCTTTTGATAACCTGGGTGACTTGAATATGGTGTCACATGAAACTCCTTCAAGATCCCCTTCTTGAGTTCATTGTTGTCTGGCACATATATCATGTCTCTAAACTTGATCAAGTCGATGAGCCTTGGTATTGCACCAAAGATTATGCAACTCCCAAGGAATACTCAACTCTATTTATCAACCCGAGGTTTGTACAAAATTAGAGGTGATAGTGGTATATGCACAATAGATAAGATTCTACTCATGCCACCCTTAACTATGACATTAGATCAAAATTACTCTAAGGTCATTCCTCCTACCAAATTTAAACTGAAAGCTTGTTGATGAAGGTAAAATTATAGGCTATTTCAAACTATGAAAGGAAAATAAAATTAACTTGACTTGTAAGTGCTAACTAATCAATTTAGGAAAATACAAAGGCTAAACTACTTGCATAAAGAAAGCTATTTTATTTTGAAACATTCATCAATATACTTGATCTACTTCTGGAAAGTGTTATCATTCTAATAACTCTCAAGATTTTTTAGATTTTTTTATTTTGTTTTAAAGAATATTAGAGGTAACCACAAACCTAATTTTAAGCCTTAGGATCTAACCTTCCTAATGCTTAGAGAGGGATCTCTTTATATGATTTATCTTTGTTGTTTTTTAATTGATTTTAGGCTAGTTATGCAGGCTAAATTGGTTTTGGATTTTTATTTGATTTGGTGGTGAAATCACTTACTTAGATGGATAGATGTAGGTGTTTATTCCATTGGGCTAATGGAGTCAATGTGTTAAGTAGTCATATCAAGATCAAGTTCTAAAGGGAAATGTTTACAGGGAAAGATAGTTGAGTTACTTCATATCTTCAAGGCAGATTGTGAAAATGGTTTCAATCGGGGTAAGAGAACAATTAAGGGTTCTCAATTCTGGATAATGAGTGAAAAGACAGAGGTCAATCAAAACTAGGGAGCAATTAAGGGTTCCTTAGTCTAGATATCAGTTGAAAACATATAGATGATAAGCAGTTCAAGAAAAACTACTTTTAACATATTATGAAATTACAATTATTGATTTATCATTTAGATTTAGAACAACATACAAGTATTGATGAAAAACATAAGAAATTAACAAAGAAAAAAGTGAAAATACTTCATTGTAGTGGTCAAACACATAAATCCTGTAATATGATGCTTCATTGCTTTAATCTAGTCTGTTGACTTGAAATTGGTACAATCACCCTTAGGTTCATAATAGTAAAACTATAGAAATGTTCAGCAATTCATCCACCCTCAATACTTCCAAATGAGAAGTATTTATACAAAAACTGTTTACAAAATACCCTAAAACAAACTTAGGAATTATTCATGGAAAAGAAATATCTTCATGCAAGAAGATAGTGAGAGCTTTCTAACTAATGCTAGTGGTCCCTATTTTTTTTGAAATTACTATTTGTTTTCTTTACTTGTTGATATTTTCCCTCTTTGTTGTTCAACGAAGGCTACAGCTCGACAATGAAGTGTCATTTACACTGGTAAATTTATCTATGCTTTGTAATTCTTGATTTGACTTTTAAACTTTGACCTTGAACTGATACCCTTTAACCTAGTACTCTTTCATTGTTTATTGTCCTGTATTTAACTTTAAAATTGTAACTGTAAATGTAAAATCAACATGCTCTATTTTATTTTTACTGCTTTGTGCTTACTGCAGTTTGATTTCACAGTAAATCAGTCATTTTTTCCTACAATTCTATCTCTGGAAATTTTATCTTCATCATCCTTCTGAAAATCTCATCAGCTTCAATATACTTTGAGAATGTGGGCTTGTTGATAAATATGTGTTCCAACTCATGCTATAGGTAAAAAAAATTCTCCAAATTCTTGTAGATTACCTTCCCTATTGGAATACCATGTGAGGTAAGAAGATTAGCATGATCATTGGCAACTTGTCTCATTTTCTTGTCATAGTCATCCTGCTTCATTAGTTTGTCATGAATAACTAATGGATTTGGAAGGCCTTTTTTCCTTAAGACATCAAATTTCATCATAAACCTTGTAATAGCAACCTCCATGTTTTGGAATTTCTCTTCTAACTGTATCATCAAATTCTTTTTAGAATTTACCTTCCTAACTTATCAGATGGTTTCTATTTTTTCATTAATACCAATTTCTTCTAGCTCTTGCCTGTTTTTAGAATTTAGAAACTTGAAGATTTCAAGAGCTTCTTTAGGTTTCTTACCAAGCTCTTCTTTTATCTTTTGAATGGCTTATTTTTCTGATTTGACTAATTCTTTCTACTCATATATAACCTAGATTTATGGAAAAATATCATTGACTGCTTCAATGATATTGGCCCTTAGCTCTTGTCTGATTTGAGCCATGGGTTCCTTTAATGTTAGATATTTTTCTAACTTCTAAAACTGCTCATTTAATCTGTTTTCTCTTTTTTATTCATTCTTATGCATTATCTTAGCAAGTTTCTTGTCATCTTCAAGACTTTTAAGCTTTTCTTTAAGTCTGTTAATCTCATTAGTCTAAATAAACATGTCTTGCATAGCTTTTACCAACTTTCTTTCTTCATCTGAATGTTGTGCTGCTGTTGTTGAAGACCGTGTTCCTGAAGTTGTGGATGAAGTAACAGGTAATGCTGTAGCCATGGGAACTGTAGGAACCAATGATTATGCTAGTGTGGAAGGTACTCTAGTAGTAAATACAGGAATGCCAGTGACTGGGACTTGTTTTTTGTTGGCTTCCTTCTCTTGGACCAACTTGTCCATTTCATTCTCCATTTCCTTTATCTCAGAAATCAACTGTAGAATGAGATTCATCATCTCATCTTTTTTATTTGTATCCTGTAGTAATTCCTTTGCTTGAGGATGTTCTGTAGGGGGCATCTTTAGTTGTTTCTTTAATGCAGCAATGTCTGCAGTTTTATTCTTTATCAATTCCTCTGCAACTTTTACATTTTAGGATCATATCGTACTTCAATTACTAGTTCTTCCAAAGATTTAATTCTATTGTCTTTTTCCTAGGAAGAATATTTTTCAAATTTGAGTTGATCTCTGATATTTGCAAGAGTGTTTTACAACTTTTGTACACTCATGGCCTTTGTGGTTGTTGTAGAATAGATCTTCTCCCCTTCCTGATTATGAAACTCAATTTGGTCCAGAAGATGAATATCCCAGGCCAAGACTTCAAAATCTATCTTTTTGTAATCAGAGGATGACTTGGGAATTTGAAGTGTGGGTTGAAGAAATGTTATCTACATATTTTTATTCTTATAGTCAAAGGCTGAAAGTAGCCTATTCTGGATGCCAGGATTTTTTTTCAGATATTGAGAATATATTTCAGTTTTAATTTCTTTATTTATGGCTTTGATTTCTTTGTATCTTTCTTTGATATCCATATCCTTTTATGCTCATTTTTTAGATGAAGAAACTTCAATACTATGTTGCTTCTGAATAAGTTGAGTGTTTGAAGTTGAGCTTGTTGTTCTTCTTTAATTATTGTAGAAGGTGCATTGTCCTTTGCTGTTATTTCTGTATCAATCACCTTTATTGTTTCCACTTCTTTATTGGCAAGATTTAACTTTGGATTTTTACTGTATCTCAATTTGAATTTGGTCTCTGTTGTATATGATCCTTCCTCTATGTTTCTTTTTGCATTCTTGTCTTCTTGGGCTAGAGTTTTCAAAGTTTGACTAGTATCACTTTGCTTCTCTGCCTCTACCAAGGTGTTCTCCAACCATTCAGATTGATTGGAGAATTTATCTATGTCTCATTTATTTTCATGTACATAGGGATTGAATTTGCATTTAACTCTCGTTTTACTTATAACTCCACGGGGATCATAATACCACAGAAAAATTTTACGGAATTTGAACTCTTGCAAATTTTTTTTAGCCTTAGGACCTTCATCTGTATTGTTATAGATAAAAAGGCCAACCTGATTTTTCAATTTGAACCGTGTCTTCTTCTTTGCTGCCAAGAAATTAATTGCATCTAAATTAAGAATCTATCTTATGTATTCAAGGGAAAATAACCTCATAGCGGAACAAGACTTGATCCATATACTCTTATTTCAGTATGATTTTGGTAAAAGTACCAATCACCTATCCTATTATGCTCTGATAGTTGTAGGAATTTCTTAATTTCTTCACTAATTCTAGGTTGTCTGTTTCTGTTCAGAAAATTGACCATAGGGTGAATGAAAGAATCAGTAAAATCTGTATAAGTGAACTCATTGGAGTCTTTCCTTATCAAGGAAGTCCAAAATATGACTGATTGTGGGTTTCCTTCCACATCAAGCTTCTGAAGGTTTATAGAAAATTTCTCAGACTCAAAGCATAAAAACATATGAAATAAGAATGAGGAAGACTTGGAAACACCTTCAGAAGACATTTTGACCAATTTTTCATGAATACTGTCAACAAGGTATTGGGAAAAATTAAAAATGGTAGCAGGACGCTGACCAGGTGTGAAAGTAGACAAAAAACCAAGCACTGCAACATCAACATGTTCATCTGTAAAATAACCAAGAATGAAAGATAACATGGAGTTGATATGTCTTGTCCTTTCAGAGAATTTTGCGGAAGGGTATGGAGGATTTATCTTGGGAATTTCTAGAGAAGAAGGCATGAAAGTTTGAAATGTTTGGAACCTCTTGGGGAAGTCCAGATTGAGGTATAGCTAAGTGAGAGCCTCAATGGATAAAAGGATTTCATCAGGCCTGGGTTGTATCTGTAGAATCTGATTAATTGATTCGGCAGTAATGCTAAACATGATTTTTTTTCAAGGTTTATTATGGCTCTCTGATTAGGGAAATAGCAGGATTGATAGAGTCTAATTACTTTTGGGCATTAGAAGGTCTGTGGTACAACATATTTTGGTAAATTAGACTCCCATATGAAAACTTCATTAGCCTGATCTATGGTTTTTTCTTGGCTCTAGCAGTGGAGATCAAGAAGGTTAAATTCTGTGACTCTGTCAGTAATCTTGAAGTCTGTGTCAGCTAATGGAATGTGCTCTACATCTACAACTGGGGGTTATAGAGGATTGACAACTACAATGTTTTTGGAAGCCATTGTTTTACTTGATTTATCATGTTTTTACTCTTTTGACTTTAGAAACACTGATTTAGGCTTGTAGGAGCACCTTTAAAAGTTTACAACAGTTTGTAGGAGGATTTGGATAGCGGAAAGGCTTATCTATTGTCTACAAAAAGGTTTAAACTTTATCTAATTAACCAAACTATAATATTTGTAACAAAAGAGCAACTATAGGACGTTAGAGTTTCTGCAAAAAGATGTCTAGGGTCTATAGTGCAATGTTTGTGACAAAAAGTAATCTCAAGACCTTGGAATATTGTAAAAAGACACTTAGGTTCTGTAGAAAATGGATTGAAAGGTACATGAGGCTTTTTGAGGTATACATAGGATTAAATTTATTCATTTTATTCAATATCTGTCCAAGGCTTTAGAATCTGTGAAAATATGCCCAGGGTTTGCAGGAAAAAGGTTTTTGGAAGGCAATAGGGTTTTCTTTAGGTTTGAAAAAAGGCTCTAAATTATTCAATTGGTTGTATTACATCTTTGGACCGAGGAATAGGTCTTTTCTTTTGAAGAGTACCTGGAAAACTGAAGATTTTTTTCTGTGCAGAATGTTTCTGGGGTTGTAGAAAGATTTCTAAGGTTCTGTTGGTCTTTATAAGCTTCAATTCGGTTCTGAAATGTTCTACATCATCAAAGGTCTTGAATTATCATGAATTGGGCTTAAAATGAGGTCGACAACATGATCTGGTAGTATAAAAACTAGTCAGCAGTGCTTCTTCAGCGCAAAAATGTAACAGAAAGGATAAAAGGGTGAAAATGGGAGTTTGTTTCAAATGAACACGTGGGTCATCGCTAGGGAGAAAACCACTCAATGGTTTTCGCAAGCTCTAGAATTGGTTGGTGGTATATTTTTGAATGATGCGATCGAATGAAGTTTAGACACGTAGCTTGGAGTAGTGCTCCGAAAACTACGTTTTTCGCAAGGCTTGGGGTGTGTTAACCTTTGCGCTATCGAATGTGTGATAGGAGATAATGGCGGTTGGACCTGTAGGGTGAAGATCGGATGGCTAGGATGATTCGATGGAGTATTGGGGATTGATGGCATGGGGCCCGAGTTTTAAACTATGCGGGAGGTTTATATGTATTAAAACTATGGTTTAATACATATATTCGGGACTTATTATGCTATTGTTATATATGTAATATGGTTGGGGTTTATAATATAACCAATGGGGTTAGGTAGAAAGGAATATTATAACCGGCGGGGATAATACACAGTGGGACCGGGATAAATAACATGTGGGAAATTATTAAACCATAGTTTAAATAAAATATGGGTTTGGATGTATATATAAAGGAATTATATTAAAAGGGTTAAAGGTTAATAAAGGGAGTTAATACATTAGGTAAAATTTTAATACTGTAATCTGATTGCAGAATGTCAAATACACTAAGTATAGTGTAAAAACTAATATCGGGGGTAGATTTCTTCATTGTGGGTCCCGACATAACATTTTTTAAAGAAATATTTAGGATAAAATTATTTTTTGGTTTTTTGGGTATCTTTTGAATAAAAGGGGAATTATTAAAAGTATTTTTAACTTTTCCAAAGGAAAAAAAATGTGTTTTAACCTCAAAAAAGGGATTTGTTTTCAAGGGGGAAAAGGAGAAAATGGTAAAATGAAGGGGGAGAAGGTATTTTCACAAGGGAAATGACTTTAAAGGGAAATTAGTAAATGAAATGACTAATTATCTGTTATCCATGCTTGTGAAAACTGCTTCTACCTACCCATCTGCTACCCTAACATTTTTTATTCATTTACATGGGTGCATTTGAGCTTGCAAACCCTTATTCATTTTTCTTTTAAAACAACAAACTAACTAATTCTATCCTTATTTATTCCAAGGGCTCATATTAAATTGTTGAGGTCCTTATTATTCTCTACCTAAATACTAATCTGCCAAGATTAAATTGTTTGGCTAGATCTTTATTTTCTATCTAACAACATGAAATTTAAAGCATGAAGGGTCATGATTAAACAGTTTGACCTTCATGGATTGTGGCATTTTAACAAGTTGCATGCAATCTTTATTTTGCAGTAAAATTAAATAGTAGTGGAATTTGGATTTGCATCACTTTCATCTTTTATTTTTGTCTCTTTTTGTTTGGGATCCATTTTTATATTCTTTTTGATATTTTTTTCTTTCAAGTCCTTTGATTTTTCTTTTAGGAATTTTACCCTCTTTACATTTTTTATTTTTCTAATATGGGAAAACAATTTGCAGAAAGCAAAGTATGTACATATTACAAGACTAATCAAAGTCAAATCAAAATTATGAATCTTATTATTATAGGACCCTCACAGTAGCTTCACATGGGGATGGAATTTCGTGGTGAAATGTCAAGGACTTTATGATCAATAGATTTTGAATTTGATTGTGCTAGCCTTGAAACTATTTTTTGAGCTCTGCATTATTCATACTTATGATATTTTGTCTTTCAAAGCTTAGGGTCTTATCTCCGGGCTTCAACTTTGCTAGAAAAACATCCAATCCAATCTAAAATCTGCAATGTTATGTACAATGAGTAAAGTAAACAAAGTGAACTACTATTATTCTAGGGAATAGTAATGCTTCAACATTATACCATTGATAGGTCCACCTAGTAGATCTGATCCATTCAAGTCCTTCAAAAAGAATGCATTGTTACCTCTATAACCATAAATGACATAAGGGCCTTTCCATAAGAAATTAATTTTCCCATCTTTACCTTTATCTTCTCTCCTGGAATCCAATTTAAGAAATTTTTTACCTATATAAAAATCATCTTCCTTAGTCTTCTTGTCAAATATATTTTTAATCTTTTCTTGAATAAAATGAGACTTGAGATAGACATCTTCCTTGGTCTGCTGCAAGTGTATGGTTTGATTTATCTTTCGTTGGATATCATTGGTTTCTACCTCCAGTTCTTCTATTATTTTCAACACTAGTATTCCTAAAGAAGATGGAAAAACAACATCCATCTCATAAACCAGCTGATAAGGTGATGTACCAATGGACTTATTTGTGGTAAGTCTATCTTCCCATAAGGCATTCACTAACCTTTTGTTCTAGGTTTTCTTATTATCTTCTAGTAGTTTCTTGATGATATTTACAGGATTTTATTGGAGGATTCAACAAGACCATTACCTTGAGGTTAATAAGCAGTGGAATGGCCAAGGTTAATGTAGTATTTATTACAAAAATAAATCATCTTTTTGGACTTGAATGCAGCTGCATTATCAGTAATGAGCTTTTGGGGGCATCCAAATCTAGACAGTATATTGTTTTCTAAGAATGAGATTATGACAGTATCAGTGGCTTTCCTGGAAGGTATTGATCAGGAGATCATGTCCATGTTCTAAAAAATGCTCAAAAATGAAAATCCTCAGAAATGGTTGCAATATAAACGATTCGAAAGGTCTCGTCGCTGCGATTCTGGTGCCATGAATGGTTCTCAAAACTGAGGACATATGCAAAAGTTATTGAGGTTTGAAAAAGCCCAATCAACTCCAAAAAATGACATTTTGACCCATTTTGGAATTTGTCTAAATTAAAAAAAAAAAAAAACTATATTTGGAAAAATTTTATTTTATTATATGGGTTTTAGGCCTATCAGTGGGCACCATGTGGCCTGTCCAGAGGCCGCCACATGGCCCCAGGCTGGAGGAGAAACAATTGATAAAATTTTGGTAGCAACTACTAGGTTTGAACCCCGGACCTGTCCTTGCTTATTTCCACGTCCAACCATTATGCTATAGCAATGGATATTGTTAACTATACGAAAAGGCCTATCTTTAAACTTTAAATTGCATTGGGTAGAAAATTAAAAGGGCTAGCCCCGATCCCATATAACCACAGCCCACGATGAGAGGGCTTACCTCCTAGTGGTTAAAATTTCGCCCGCAAACTAATACATGTGGCCAGCACGGAGTTAAAGCTTTATGCCATGGTTTTGTTAAAACAATTATGGTTAATGTCAATTCTGACAATTCCGGCGGGGAGTCCTGTGACCACCCCGCCCTCAACCTTTATTTCCACATCTAACAGTTCCACCATTTTAGTTCCGTTCTGCCATTTTAGGCCTGTCCACCGAATTTAGTTGTTAACTAGTAGTATCTCCACATTTAGTGGAGTTTTTTGGGGGAAATTGGGCCAAAATCTTGTTGCGGCCATAATGCCCTCATTATTGGACCAAATTGAGTGAAAAAATAGTCATTTTTTACTATCTCAGACCTTCTGGACTCAATGGAGTAGGTTTCAAAACCATCATAGAGCTTCTAAGAAATTTTTTTCTTCAATGAAGTTCAAGGGGCCACTAGGGCCACTAGGAGGAAAAATTAGTTTGAGGCCTAGCCATGGGAGCTAGAGGCCTTATCCAGAGATCCAATAGTCAAAATTGGATATTTCAGATGTTATGAATCTGATGATATGGTTTGAAGAGCCTGTAGAGAACTTTATAAATCCAAAAATATTCAGTAAATTTATAGGGGCCATTAGTGCCAGCTTTTTCCAGCAGTAGTGCAGGGCCTAGCCAGAGCAACTAGAGACCATATGCAGCAAACCAGTAGTCATTATTGACTATAAACAAAATTCTGAATCTAATGGCAGAGGTTTCAGAAAGTGTTGAGGACTTCTAGAGGTCAAAAACCCCAACAGAGAATTTTTAAGTGACCCTAGTGCTAGGGGTGCCGACAGGTGTTGGAGGCAAAACTGGAGTAGCTAGAGGAAATTTTTGATGAATGAATAGTCTATATTGACTAATTCAGAAATTTTAGAACCAATGAAATTGGTTTCAAAACATTTTGAGAACTTCTAGAGCTCGAGAAGCTGATGTGAAGTTTTGGGCAGCCTTGGGCAAACCGTGGAAGATAGCCTAGTTTGGGGATGCAGTGCTCGATTTGAGAAATTTATGAGATGACATTTGGCGTCTAATGTTTTTTGGATATAGAAAGAGTGGTTTCAGTGACAGAAACATAATTCTAAAGGAGTTTGTGCCATTTAGAAGCTTAGAGTATCTTAGAGCACCGACAAAGGGAATCGTGTCAATGGGAGCCTAAAGTTGTTTGCAGATTTTGGACAGCCATTAGAGGGATATATATGGTATTTTCAGCCCTTTGGATCATTTTAGTATTCATTGGAGTTAAGTATGGAACTTGTAAAAGAAACCTTACCATAATCCCAAAGAGCCGAGTCAAGATGATAAAGCTCAAAGGAGACGTAGCCCACGAGATTCGAGTGAACTCCTAGATTAATTTTGTGGTTGTGTTTAAATGTTTTATTGCTGCATTATGTTGTTTCTATACATTTTAAATTTCAGCAAGAAATAATGAACATAAGACACATAAATAGTTAAAAATTCATACACCACTTTCAAGCATAAATTCTGCATAATGTCAAGTACAAGATAGATCATTTAATTGTTAAATTGAGTGGGAGGTTCTTGAAATACATAACAAGTTATCCAGAACATTTTCAGATCAGGTTGGTATCGGAGTACTTAGTTTCTTTATTGACAGAGTAAGCTATTGCTTAAGATTTTTCTTGTATAACTTGAAAAGGTGTTTAAACAGTGTAAAAGATTGACTGTTTTACTATTTGCAAACTGATTTTTGTTTGAGTTTGCTAGAGGTGAAGGGATAACTAATGATTAGCTAAGTCCTAGAGAGGAAAAAAAGGAAGAAAGGGCTGAATTCATCTTCCTTACCCCAAAGGACTTCAAGGTCACCCTTGGAACACAAACCCTCTTGATGATTGTTTGTTGTTTGGCTACTTGAATAAGAGTTTGTCTCTACAGCCATTTTGTTCAAACATCTTCTTCATTTGTTTTGAAAGCTTTGTGAACTTTGTTGAAGTTACTTTTGTTCATTGACATCATAATGACAACTTCTACCAGTGAGTTTACCTCCTTCATAAGATTCTTCAATGAAGATATGAAGTGTGACTTTATTATATTGATGGACATAGTGCAGATTTTGTTTGAGGATAGAAGATAAAGCACTGAACTTCATGAGAAATTGTTTGCCATGAAGCAAGAGAAGGAATAAATTCTTCAAATATTGCATGATATGGAGATGCAGCTCCATCAAGCCCAAGAGGCTTTTACCAAGAACATGCGTGAGGTATAGGTAATCCACTCTAATTTGTCTTCAGTTTCCTCTTTAGAAAGGTGTGTTGGTTCATTCGAAAAGCATGCGAGTTCAGACAATTTTAGAGACAAGAATGATGACGTTAGTCCGCAAATGAAATTTGGAGCCTCTACTAGTTCATATCCTCATGAATGAAAAAAGGATGAACATGCAAAGCAGCAAAAGAGGTATAAATCTCCCCATGATCAATTTGATTGTGTTTCTGCAAGGCATGATAATTTTGCATGCTTAAATGGAAGAAATATTTTTTGTACATATTGCGGTCAATTTAACCATGATGTTTCAAGATGTTGGATGAGGAAGAAAGCATACAGGAAGCAACTAAGGAAAAGTCAACTTTCAAAGAAGGTGCATAAGATTTGGACATATTTCCAGAAGAGGGGAAATGTTGTTTCTAACTGTTGGAATTTGCATTCAACTAGTCGTCCCAAGCACATGCAGTAAGAGGACAGAAAGACTGGTGAAGGTGGAACCAAGGATTCCATTATTGATGTAAAAACGGAAGTTTCACATGAAGTTGCAGCAGCAAAATTCACCATGGAAGTGGCTTCGTAAGAAGTGGATGGACTTATTAACACAGTAAGACATACTCCTTTGTACATATGTAAATTTCGATGTTATGCATGTATTTTATGCTGTAATATATCGTTTGTTTGAGCCACCTTGGATCATTGATCAAGGTAGCGATGTTCAATTTCCTTCTGCAAATTTCTCGCCAAAAATTTCTAAGTGAGTGCAAGAAACACAGTTCTAGATAGGAGGACAAGCGCATCCAGGAAGGGAAGTGTCAATTGCTTTCTATTTGTGGTTCAAAGTCACTAGCCATGCAAGGAAAATGTTTGGACGTTGAAGAGAAGAGGGTTTTTTACTCTCATGTACTGTACATATTAGTATATCAGTCTTTTGGGGTCCAAAATATTCCCAGTGGTGAGGTGTGATCAGGAGATCATGTCCAAGTTTTAAAAAATGCTCAAAAATGAAAGTCCTAAGAAATGGTTGCAATCTGAACGACTTGAAAGGTCCCTTTGCTACGTTTCTGGTGCCATGAACGGTTCCCAAAATCGAGGATGTATGCAGAAGTTATTAAGGTTTGAAAAAACCCAATACACTCCAAAAAATGACATTTTGACCCATTTTGGACTTTGTCTAAATTTTTCAAAAAATATATATATATTTGGAAAATTTTATTTTATTATATGGGTTTTAGGCCTATCAGTGGGCACCATGTGGCCTGCCCAGAGGCTGCCATGTGGCCCCAGGCCGAAGGAGAAACAGTTGATAAAATTTTGATAGCAACTACTAGGTTTGAACCCCGGACCTATCCTCGCTTAGTTCCATGTCCAACCGTTGTGATATAGAAATGGATCTTGTTAACTATACGAACATGCCTATCTTTAAACTTTAAATTGCATTCTGTGGAAAATTAAAAGGGCTAGCCCCGACCCCATATAACCACAGCCCGCAACCAGAGGGATTACCTCCCTTCGGTTAAAATTTCGCATGCAAACTGATACATGCGGCCAACTCGGAGTTAAAGCTTTATGCCACGGTTCTGTTAAAATGGTTATGGTTAACGTCAATTCTGACAGTTCCGGCGGGGGGTCATGTGACCACCCCGCCCTCAAAATTTATTTCCACATCTAACAGTTCCACCATTTTAGCGTGGTTCCACCATTTCAGGCCTATCCACCGAATTTATTTGTTAACTGGCAGTATCTCCACATTTAGTGGAGTTTTTTGGGGGACATTGGGAAAAAATCTTGTTGCGGCCATAAATCTCTCATTATTGGACCAAATTGAGTGCAAAAATAGTCATTTTCGACTATATTAGACCTTATGGACTCAATGGAGCAGGTTTTAGAACCATCAGAGAGCTTATAAGCAATTTTTTGCTTCAATGAAGTTCAAGGGGCCACTAGGGCCACTAGTAGGCAAAATCAGTTTGACGCCTAGCCAAGGGAGCTAGAGGCCTTATCCAGAGATCCAATAGTAAAAATTGGATATTTTAGATGCTATGAATCTGATGAGATGGTTTGAAAAGCCTATAGTTAACTTTAGAAAGCTGAAAAGCTTCAGTAAAGTTCCAGGGGCCATCAGTGACAACTTTTGCCAGCAGTAGTGTAGGGCCTAGCCAGAGTAGCTAAAGACCATATGCACCAAACCAATAGTCATTATTGACTGTAAAAAAAATTATGAATGTAATGGCAGAGGTTTCAGAAAGTGTTGAGGATTCTAGAGCTTGAAAACCCAGCAGATAATTTTTTAGTGACCCTAGTGCCAGGGGGTGCCGACAGGTGTTGGAGGTGAAACCAGAGCAGTCGGAGGAAATTTTTGATGAATGAATAGTCTATATTGAATAATTCAGAAATTTTGGAACCAATGAAAGTGGTTTCAGAACATTTTGAGAACATCTAGAGATTGAGAAGTTGATGTGAAGTTTTGGGCAGCCTTGGGCAAACCGTGGAGGATAACCTAGTTTGGGGATGCTTAGCTCGATTTGAGAAATTTTTCAGTTGATATTTGGTGTCTGATGTGTGCTGGATACAACAGGAGTGGTTTCAGTGACAAACAAAATTCTGGAGGATTTTTTTCCATTTAGAAGCTTAGAGTATCTTAGAGCACCGACAGAAGGAATCATGTCAACAGGAACCTAAAGTTGTTTGTAGAGTTTGGATAGCCAATAGAGGGATATAGATGGTATTTTCATCCCTTTGGATAATTTTAGTATTCATTGGAGTTAAGTGTGGAACTTGTAAAAGAAACCTTACGATAATCCCAAAGAGTCGAGTCAAGATGACAAAGCTCAAAGGAGACGTAGCCCACGAGATTCGGGTGAACTCCTAGATTAATTTTGCTGTTTTGTTTAAATTTTTTATTGTTGCATTATGTTGCTGCTATACATTTTAAATTTAAGCAAGAAAAAATGAACATAAGACACATAAACAGTTAAAAATTCGTACACCACTTTCAAGCATAAATTCTGCATAATGTGAAGTGCAAGCTAGATCATTTAATTGCTAAACAAGTGGGAGGTTCTTGAAATACATAACAAGTTATCTAGACCATTTTCAGATTAGGTATGGCTTCTATCCACTTAGTGAAATAGTCTATGGCTATCAAAATCCACTTATGTTGGGATGAGGATGGAGGGTGAATTTCCCAATGAAGTCAAGACCCCATTTCTGAAAAGGAATTTTTGTGGAGATGGGTTTAAAGGGTAAAGTTAGCAGCTTTTTCTTCCCTTTAAATATTTTGCTTTTGTGATAGGAGGTCACATAAATTTTCACATCTAAAAATAGTGTAGGCCAGTAAAAACCATCTCTTAAGATTTTATCTGTAGTTGACTTCCAGTAAAGGTGTCCTCCACAATCACCTGCATGAAATTCTTCCATAACTTTATCAGCTTCTTCTTTAAGCAAAAAATTCAATAAAATTTCACCATGATCTTTCCAAAAAAGTGCATTGTTTATGATACAAAACTTCATTGCCTTTAACTTTAAAAATCTAGCTTTACTTCTTGATAATCCAGGAGGAGCTTCTAAATTTAGTAATACAAATATGATATCTACATACCATGGCAAGTCTAAAAATGCTTTACTGATCTCTAGTGTCGCCATCTCTTCCTGATCATCTAATTGGGTAATAAAATCTATATCTAAAGCATGAAAATTTGATTTAGCCATGAGTTTGGCTAAACCTTGACGTTTAATGAGTTTGGTGGGCTTAATTTATATGTCATATTCCAAAATGGTGGAAATCCATTTTCCTCTTTTACCATCAGGCCCATTCTAAGTTAGAATGTCCTTCACAATTGAATTTGGAACACAAAAAATTATATGTGAATATAATATGTACACTCTAAAGTCTTTGATGGCCTTCACTAAAGCTAGTGCCTACTTTTCCATTATGTTATACTTTAAAGTGGTATCTATAAGTGATTTACTGAAGAAAAAAAATGGGTTTCTCATAGCCCTGATTATTTTTATGCAGTAAGACTACAACAATAGTATGTTGTGAACCAAAAGAAAAAATAATGAAATATATATTTTTTTAAATCGAGACTTATTAGGAATGGTATTTTTGTTAAAGCTTGTTTGATTGATTCAAATGATTTTTTGGCCTCAATAGTCCATTTAAGTGCTGAGTCTTTTTTCAAAATGTTATTGAGTTCCCTAATTTTTTCTGATAGGTTTGAAATGAATCTTCCGAGAAAATTGATTTTACCAAAGAAAGACTGCAATTTTTTAATATTCGTAGGATGACTAATGTTTAGAATGGCCTCCATTCTAGCTAGGTCTATCCTAATTCCCTCTTTTGATATGATATTTCCTAAAAATTTACCTTCTTCCAGTCCAAATAGAGTCTTTTTAGGATTTAAAGAAATACCAAATTTCCTGCATTTGATAAAAACTTGTCTTAGGTGATCTAGATGTTCATTGTCAGTATTTCAAAATACAGTTATATCATCTAGATAAATCACAAGAAAACCATGAATTTATTTAGCAAAAGCTATATCCATAGCTCTTTGAAAAGTGGCTCCTGCATTCATTAATCCAAAAGGAATTTTCACATACATGAAAGTACCCCAAGGAGTAGTAAATGCAGTCTTTGGTTGGTCTTCTCATTAAACTAAAATCTAGTTATATCCAGAGAATCCATCAAGCAACGAAATCTTGGGAAAACCAACCACACTCTGTAAAATGTGATCCATCTTGGGGAGAGGGTAGTTATCTTTTAAGGACACTTTATTTAAATTCCGGAAATCAACACACAGTATGATCTGCCCTGTATTTTTCCTAGTGGGAACTAGATTTGAAACCCAGATAGAATATCTAATTGGTGCAATTATCTGGGCTTCAAACATTCTCTTAACCTCTTTTTCAATTAAAGGCATTAAAACTGTATTGATTCTTCTAAGCTTATGTTTGAAAGGTTTTTGATCTTCTTTTATGGTTGTTTTGTGTTTTATTATGCTAGTGTCATAAGATTTTAAGTCCTCATAACTCCATGCAAACGCATCATGAAATTCCTTAAACAAAGCTATGTATTTAACTTTTTCTTCTTGAGGTAAGGCTTTTGAAAGTTGTATCATCTTAGGCTTAAGTTGTGTTCCTATATTTCATTCTTTAATATATGATCTTAATGGTTCCATATTTGGTTTTGTTGCAACATCATTTGAATCAAAAAGATCTTCTAAACAGGCTAATCCCTTAGGTAAAAATTTGTTCTTAAGGTTTAAAATGTCAGAATCGTCATCTGCTAATTCCTCAATCTCTACCTTTCCTAAATTATCTATTTCTGCTTGATTAAATTTAGTGGATTTAGTGAAATCTAAATTATTTGCATCTACAACATTTACATCAATCTCACTATCTATGTTTTGATCTATTGTACAATCTGTGTCTATATTACAATTCTGAAATTCTCCTTCAACATTCATGAAATGATAAATATTTTCATCCTATGAAAATATCTGCCAATATTTTATATTATATAGAATTGTAGGCCTATGTTTAGCTTCTGATGTATATTTATGATTTGGTTGAAAAGGCAGATTACAGGTGCTAGCAAAAGTTACTAAACTATGTGCCTGCATGTTCTATTTTCTAGGAATTACAGCAAAGTCACATTCAAGCAATTCACTAATCAGATATAAAATTATTTCTCTGTATTGGCTTAATCTAAGATTATATACATAACATTCTCCTCTAATCTATTTCACAATTAACTCGCAGGGATATTCATCCATGTTGTTTGTACATTTGAAATTTAATATAAAGGCATTACCTTCTACATGATTCTTTTCCATGTTATGTATCCAATGTCCTGCTCCTACTCTTAATTTTTTAACTGATCCATCAAAGTCTAAATTCCAAATTAATTCATGAAAAATGTTTTCATTTTCTGGTGCTTTCTATTTTTTGTTTTAGTTCAACATTGTTCTCAATTCCAGTTTCAGAATTATATAAAATGAAGGAGTCCATATTAGTAGGTGTAGAATAAATAGGACAATTTCAAGGTCTTTCTACACTACTAAACATGTACTTCATTAATGTATCTCTGTAAATTTTCTTGGGTTGGACAAAAATTGATATTGTTGCATAAGGCATATCTATTTGTAGAGATCCCTGCAGTTGAGCTCCCCATGAGCGAGATAACAACATTCCATACTTAGGAGGGATGTCAACTAATACAATATCCATGACTATGTTTTTTCCAGGGTATTGAACTAAAGTAACACATAGATATTTTATTAAGCCTAAACATTTCACTTTACTGGAATCAAATGAGAAGAGATTTTTATAAGGTCTAGTAATGGCTAAATTCAAGGTTTCCATTATTGCTTTTGGCATTAAATTGTGTGAAGCTCCTGAATCAAGCATTTCATTATGTAAAATCTGATCATGAACAGTTAAGCTACTGTACAAAGGAGGAACTCCTCCCTCTTGGTGTTTTCCATTAACTTCAGGACTAAAGATTAATTATGGTTGATCATCACTCAAATTAACTGAATCTTATCCATCATTCATATTTAAAGTTTCAGTGATATGTGATTTGTATAGGTCATGTTTTACCAACTCTGTTAAAAGAACTGGTATCTTTAGTTTGGCAATTTCAGCTTGGATGTTGAATGGTACTTGTGATTTTGCTAATTGAATTATTTCTTCCTTTGTAACTGTAGTTTGGGTGGGTTTATCTTCTTTTTCTACATTTGATTTTTAATTTTTTGTTTGTATTTCCACTGTTTTACTGCTTTTAACCTTTTTTTCATGGATAGTTTCAGATGCAGTGGAAGTTTTGGCAGATTTTGAGGATTCAATAGTTGTTTTCACAGTGGCTATTTTAGAATCAGCTGATTGGTGATCAACAACAAATGTTTTGGATCTGAAATTGTTGTTTTAACATTATTTGTTGTCTTGGAAGAAACATATTTTTTAGGATCTGATGATGTTTGAACAACAATATCTGTAATGTCAATAATTTTAGGACTGGGTGTAATTTTGGGACTTGAAATTTTATGATTAGGACTTGAATTCTATTGGGTTTCCCTAGGAAATATTTGCAGAAATTTAGTTTTAGGAGCCTTTGTTTTCTTCTTTGTTTGAGTTTGGGCAGATTTCTTAGTAGAAGGTCCTACATTTTACTTGCTCCTAAGGTTATATTTCTTATGAACTTCATTAATTGCAAACTCATAACCTTGCTTGTAATGAAAAGACTCCCCGAAATCTAATTGTAGTAGTTGTAATTAATATAACTCCTATTCTTCTTATGTAAGAAAAATGGTGTTATCATCATTAATACCCATTAGATTTATATGAGTGTCTTCATCATTTTCGTTTTGGTGAGAACTTTCAGCATAGTTCTCTTGGAAAGGTGTTCTTATGGTTTGGTCAGGTGTTGATTCTCTAGATTTACCAGTGTTGGTGTTTTTACTAAAATTGGGATTTCTAATTTGAGGTCCTTGTTGCTAGTTATCCCACTATGGCTTTATTTCCATGTTATCTAACCTATCCATCATTCTTTCTAATGTTTTTGCTAAGTTATCTATTTTCAAATTTGAGGTTTATGTTTCCTCTTATATTGTCACTCTCCTTTCATTTCTTAATCTAGCTTTCTTGGCTAACAAATTTGCCTCTACACTTACAACATTACTTTGCATCTTCTCTAATGTTTCTGGGTTTCTCTCTCTCTGTTGGTAAGACATATCTGTATCAAATCCATCAGGGAATTTGATAAGGGAAGATTCTGGAGGAGGTTTAAGATTAGCAGGGATTGCATTGTAAATATTGTTATATCTTTTACAATATTCTTAAACTGTTTCATTTGGTGCTCTTTTTATATTTTCAAATTCAGAATTTTTTTTTAATGGATTCTTATTTTTCTCCCATCTATTAAGAAACATCCTATGGAAAACAACTAATTCAGCTATACTACCAGCAGTTAAACCTTTAAACCAATTCTTAACATCACCAGGTAAAGTTTGAGCAAAAAGTCTCGTTTGAACATCAACATCATCTAATTCATGCAATTCAAAGTAGTTTTTCATTTTATTAACATGTTGTTGTGCAGTGTAGTGAGTGTTTTCATCAAATTGAGGGATTTTTCTTTGATAATATCGGGGCATGGCATTTAGAGGGGCTTGTAGGACCAATGGGGCATAGCTGGCAGTGACGGCTTGGATTCTAGCTTGGCTAGGAGCTAAGTTTGAATTACTTGGTGAAGAACTTGAAGTACTTGCATATGTAGTTAAAGCACTTGCAGATGAGATTGGGATATTAGAATATGTAGTTGGGATGCTAGAAGAAGAGCTTGGAAATGAGAATGAAGTATTGGAAAATGTAGTAGAAATTCTAGGGGATGAACTTGAACTATTTGTGGATGGAAATAAAACTGTAGGTTGAAAAGGTTGTTTGGGAAAAAAAGAATCTGTGGAATGAAGTGTGGTGGAAAAAATGGATGAAGTGGTAGTAAATAAGGATGAACCTACATATTCTAAAATATTGGTATCTAAATGACTGGTAGAAGGCTTAGGGGTATAGGCTTATAAAGCAGTCAATTCAACTGAATGTTGTAAATAAGCTTCATCAATTTCCTTAATCAAAGTTGCAGTTATAGAATCAAGTTTATCATAGACTTCTAAGAGTTTTTCTTCTGAATCTAGTGAAACAGTTTCCTTCTTACTTTCAATGAATGAAATGAAATCGAGATCTGTTACACTATTATATATGTCACTTTCTGATTTAGTTCTAAACAGAGTTTGCTCAAAAGCTAGATCAAATTCAATGTCTTGTAAACTTGATAATTTATCAGGAAGAGAATTTGCTTTGATCAATGAAATCTTATTACCTAAAATTTCTAATTTTTTACTTTTCTTTATAATCCTATCAGGATTATCTACTATGACAGTAGGTTCTGGATCTGGATTGGACCTGGTATAGTAGACTCTTCTAGAAGCCAAAATTATAGTTTTTTTATGGAAAATTTACTAACAACTCCTTGAAACAATCTTAAGGTGAAAAGATAAGCAAAAATATTTCCTTTAAGATTTATTTTAAAACTAAGGATTGGTTAGTTTCCCAGTGGAGTCACTAATATGTTATCACTCCAATAATTCTCAAGAGTTGTTAGTTTTTTAATTTTGTTTTAAATAATATTAGAGGTAACCACAAACCTACTTTTAATGCCTTTGGATATAGCCTTCCTAATTCTCAGAGAGGGATCTCTCTATATGATTTATATTTGTTTTTAATTGATTTTAGGCTAGTTATGTAGGGTAAAATGGTTTTGGATTTTGATTTGATTTGGTGGTGAAATCACTTACTTAGATGGATATATGTAGGTATGTATTCCATTGGGCTAATCGATTCAGTGTGTCAAGCAGTCAAATTAGGATCAAGTTCTAAAGGGAAATGTTTACAGGGTAAGAGATGAGTTACTTCAGATCTTCAAGGCTGATTGTGAAAATGGTTTCAATCGGGGTAAGAGAGAAATTAAGGGATCTCAAATCCGAATAATGAGTGAAAAGACAAATGTCAATCGAAACTAGGGATCAATTAAGGGTTCCTTAGTCTATATATCAGTTGAAACATATAAATGATAAGCAGTTCAAGATATAGTGCTTTTAACATATTCTGAAATAACAATTCCTGATTTATCATTTATATTTAGAACAACATACAAGTATTGATGAAAAACATAATAAATTGACAAAGAAACAAGTGAAAATACTTCACTTGGCCCAACACATGAATCCTGTAATATGATGCTTTATTTCTTTAATACAGTTTGCTGACTTGAAATTGGTACAATCACCCTTAGGTTCAGAATAGTACAACTATAGAAATGTTCAGCAATTAATCCACCCTCAATACTTCCAAATGATAATTATTTATACAAAAAAATATTTATAAAATATCCTAAAACAAACTAAGAAATTATTCATGGAAAAAAAATATCTTCATGCAAGAAGATGGTGATAGCTTTCTAACTAATGCTAGCTGTCCCTGTTTTTATTGAAATTATTGTTTGTTGTCTTTACTTGTTGATATTTTCTCTCTTTGATGTTCAACGAAGGCTACAGCTGGATAGTGAAGTGTCATGTACACTGGAAAATTTATCTTTGCTTTGTAATTCTTGATTTGACTTTTAAACTTTGACCTTGAACTAATACTCTTTATCATGATACTCTTTCACTGTTTATTGTCCTCTCTTTAACTTCAAAATTGTAACTGTAAATGTAAAAACAACATGATTTGTTTTATTTTTACTGCTTTGTGCTTACTGCAATCTAATTTCATAGTAAATCAGTCATTTTTTTCAAGAATTGTGTCTCTGGTAATTTTATCTTCATCATCCTTTTGAAAATCTCATCAGCTTTAGTATACTTTGAAAATGTGGGCTTGTTGATAAATATGTGTTTCACCTCATGCTGCAGGTAAAAAAAATTCTCCGAATTCTTGTAGATTACCTTCCTTGTTGGAATACCATGTAAGGTAGGCAGATTAGCCCGATCCTTGGAAAATTCTCTCATTTTCTTGTCATAGTCATCTCAATTCATTAGTTTTTCATGAATAACTAATGGATTTGGAAGGCCTTTTTTCCTTAAGACATCAAATTTCATCATAAACCTTGTAATAGCAACCTCCATGTTTCTGCACTTCTCTTCTAACTGTATCATCAAATTATTTTTAGAAGTTGCCTTCCTAACTTTTGGGATGGTTTCTATTCTATCATTAATACCAATTTCTTTTAGCTCTTGCCTGTTTTTAGAATTTAGAAACTTGATGATTTCAAGAGTTTCTTCAGGTTTCTTACCAAGCTCTTCTTTTATATTTTGAATGGCTTCTTTTGTTGATTTGACTAAGTCTTTCTGCTCATATATAACCTAGATTTATCGCCAAATATCATTGACTGCTTTAATGATATTGGCCCATAACTTTTGTCTGATTTGAGCCATGGGTTCCTTTAATGTTAGATCTTTTTTGAACTTCTTCAACTGCTCATTTAATCTGTTTTCTCTTTGTTCTTCATTCTTATGCATTAACTTAGCAAGTTTATTTTCATATTCAAGACTTTTAAGTTGTTCTTTAAGTCTGTTAATCTCATTAGTTTGAATAGACATGTCTTGCATAGCTTTTACCAAATTGCTTGCTTCATCTGAATGTTGTGTTGTTGTTGTTGAAGACTCTATTGCTGAAGTTGTGGATGAGGTAACAGGTAATGTTGTAGCCATGGGAATTGTAGGAGCCAGTGATTCTGCTAGTGTGGAAGGTACTACCATAGTAACTACAGGAATGATAGTGACTGGGACTTGTTTTTTGTTGGCTTACTTCTCTTAGACGAACTTGTCCATTTCATTCTCCATTTCCTTTATCTGAGCAGTCAACTATATACTGAGATTCATCATCTCATATTTTTTTATTTGTATCCTGTAGTACTTCCTTTGCTTGAGGATGTTTTGTAGGGGGAAGCTTTAGTTGTTTATTTAATGCAACAATGTCTGCATTTTTCTTCTTTATCAATTCCTCTGGAAATTTTACATTTTTAGGATCATATCCTACTTCAATTACTAGTTCTTCCAAAGATTTAATTCTATTGTCTTTTGCATGTGAAGATGTTTTTTCCAATTTGAGCTGATCTCTGATATTTGCAAGATTTTTTTGCAGCTTTTGCACACTCATGGCCTTGGTGGTAATTTTAGAATAGATCATCTCCCCTACGTGCTTATGAAACTCAATTTGGTCCAGAGGATGAATATCCCGGGCCAAGACTTCAAAATATGTCTTTTTTTAATCAGAGGATGAATTGGGAGTTTGAAATGTGGGTTGAAGAAATGCCATCTTAATCTTTTTATTCTTATAGTCAAAGGATGAAAGTAGCCTATTCTGGATGCCAAGAGTTTGTTTCAGATATTGAGAATATATTTCAGTTTTAATTTCTTCATTTTTGGCTTTGATTTATTTGTATCTTTCTTTGATATCCATATCCTTTTCTGTTGGTTTTTTAGATGAAGAAACTTCAATTATTGAAGTTGTAGGCTATTGTTCTTCTTCAATTATTGTAGGAGGTGTATTCTCCTTTGCTGCTATTTCTGTATCAATCACCTCTATTGTTTCCCCTTCTTTATTGGAAGGATTTAACTTTGGATTTTTACTGTATCTAAATTTTAATTTGGTCTCTGTTGTATATGATCCTTCCTCTCTGTTTCTTTTTGCATTCTTGTCTTCTTGGGATGGATTTTGCAAAGTTTGAATAGTATCACTTTGCTTCTCTGCCTCTACCAAGGTGTTCTCCAACCATTCAGATTGATTGGAGAATTTCTCTATGTCTGGTTTATTTTCATGTACATAGGGAGTCAATTTTCATTTAACTCTCATTTTACTTATAAATCCAAGGGGATCATAATAGCACATAAAAATTTTACTAAATTTGAACTCCTGCAAATGTTTTTCAGCCTCAGGACCTGCATCTCTATTGTTACAGATAAAAGGGCCAACCTAATTTTTCAATTTGAATTTTTCAATTTTTCAATTTTTCAATTGCTGCCAAGAAATTAATTGCATCTGAATTAAGAATCTGTCTGATGTATTCAAGGGAAAATAACCTCACAGGGATGTATTTGGGAATTTTATATGGAACAAGACTTGGTCCATATACTCTTATTTTAGTATGATTTTGGTACAAGTACCAATCACCTGTCCTATTATGCTCTGAAAATTGTAGGAATTTCTTAATTTCTTCACTAATTATGGGCCGCATCCTGTTGTTCAGCAAATAGATCATAGGCTGAATGAAAGAATTAATAAAATTTGTATAAGTTAACTCATTGGAGTCTTTCCTTATCAAGGAAGTCCAAAATATGACTGATTGTGGGTTTCCTTCCACATCAAGCTTTTGAAGGTTTATAGCCAATTTCTCAAACTAAAAGTATAAAGACATATGGAATAAGAATGAAAATACTTGAAAACACCTTCAGAAGGCATTTTGACCAATTGTTCATGAATACTGTCAGCAAGGTATTGGGAAAAATTAAAAATGGTAGCAGGAGGCTCACCAGGTGTGAAAGTAAACAAAAAACAAGCACTACAACATCAACATGTTCATATGTAAAATAACCAAGAATGAAATATAACATGGATATGATATGTCATGTCCTTTAAGAGAATTTTGTAGAAGGGTATGGAGGATTTATCTTGGGAATTTATACAGAAGAAGGCATGAAAGTTTGAAATATATGGAACCTCTTGGGGAAGTCCAGATTGAGGTATAGCTAAGTGAGCGCCTCAATGGATAAAGGGATTTCATCATGCCTGTACTACATCTGCAGCGTCTGATTAACTGAACGAGCAGTAATGGTAAATAGGATTTATTTCTTAGGGTTTCTTATGGCTCTCTGATAAGGGAAATAGCAGGATTGACATAGTATAATTACTTATGGGCATTAGAAGGTCGATGGTACAACATATTTTGGTAGATTAGACTCCTATATGAAAACTTCATCAGCCTGATCTATGGATTTTTTTTGGCTGTAGCAGTGGAGCTCAAGAAGGTTAAATTTTGTGACTGTGTCAGTAATCTTGAAGTCTGTGTTAGCTAATGGAATGTTCTCTACATCTACAATAGGGGGTTGTAGAGGATTGACAACTACAATGTTTTTGGAAGCCATTTCTTTACTTGATTTATCAATTTTTTACTCTTTTGACTTTAGAAACATTTATTTTAGGCCTGTAGTTGCACCTTCAAAATTTTATAACAGTTTGCAGGAGGATTTGGATAGAGCAGAGGCTTATCTATTGTCTAAAAAAAATTTTAAACTTTATCTAATTAACCAAACTGTAATCTCTGTAAAAAAATAGCAACTGCAGAACTTTAGAGTTTTTGTAAAAATATGTCTAGGGTCTATAGTGCAATATTTGTGACAAACAGTAATCTTAAGATCTTGGAATTTTGTAAAAAGACACCTAGAGTCTGTAGAAAATGGATTGAAAGGCACGAGAGGCTTTTTAAGGTATAAAGAGGAATAAATTTATTCAATCTTTGTGATTTATATCAATCCAAGGCTTTAGAATCTGTGAAAAGACACCCAGGGCTTGAAAAAAAATATTTTTGGAAGGAAATAGAGTTTTCTTTAGGTTCGAAAAAAGGTTCTAAATGATTCAATTAGTTGTATTACTTCTTTGGACCGAGGAATAGGTCTTTTCTTTTGAAGAATACCTGGAAAATGAATATTTTTATCTGCGCAGAAGGTTTTTGGGTTGTACATAACTTTCTGAGGTTCTCATGGTATTTATAAGCTTCAATTCGGTTCTGAAATGTTCTGCATCATCAAAGGTCTTGAATTCTGGTGAATTGGGCTTAAAATGAGGTCGGCAACATGATCTGGTAGCGTAAAAACTAGTCGACATTGCTTCTTCAACGCAGAAAAGTAACAGAAAGGATAAAGGGTGAAAATGTGAGGTTGTTTCAAATTACCAGGTGGTTTACGCGCCGGGGAGAAAACTGCTCAGTGGTTTTCACAAGCTCCAGAAGTGGTTGGTGGTATAGTTTTGAATGATGCGATCGAATGAAGTTTAGACACATAGCTTGGAGCGGAGCTCCGAAAACTATGTTTTTCACAAGGTTTGGGGTGTGTTAACCTTCGTGCTATCGGATGTGCGATAGTAGATAATGGCAGTCGGATCTGGAGAGTGAAGATCAGATGGCTAGGATGATGCAATGAAGTATTGGGGATTGATGGCACGGGGCCCGAGTTTTAAAATATGCGGAAGGTTTTAATTATTAAAAATATGGTTTAATACATATATTTAGGACTTATTATGCTATTGGTTATATATCTAATATGGTCGAGGTTTGTAATATAACCAATGGGGTTAGGTAGAAAGGAGCATTATAACTGGCGGGGATAATACATAGTGGGACCGGGATAAATAACATGGGGGAAATTATTAAACCATAGTTTAAATAAAAATATGGGTTGGGATGTATATATAAAGGAATTATATTAAAACAGGTTAAAGGTTTATAAAGGGAGTTAATACATTAAGTTAAATGTTAATATTGTAATGTAATTGTGGAATGTCAAATACAGTAATTATAGTGTAAAAATTGATATCGGGGGTAGATTTCTTCATCATGGGTTTTGACATAATATTTTTTAAATAAATACTTGGGATAAAAGTACTTTTGGGTTTTTCGAGTATTTTTTTAAATAAAATGGGAATTAGTAAAAGTATTTTTTACTTTTCCAAAGGAAAAATTAAAAAAAAAAAGTGTTTTAACTTAGGAAAAAGGATTTTTTGTAAGGGGGAAAAGGAGAAAGGGGTAAAATGAAGGGGGAGAAGGTATTTTTACAAGGGAAATGATTTTAAATGGAAATTAGTAAATGAAATGACCAATTATCTCTTATCCATGCTTGTGAAAACTGCTTCTGCCTACCCATTGCTACCCTAACATTTTTTCTTCATTTACATGGGTGGATTTGAGCTTGCAAACCCTTATTCATTTTTATTTTAAAACAACAAACTAACTAATTCTATCCTTATTTCTTCCAAGGGATCAGATTAAACTGTTGAGCTCCTTATTATTCTCTACGTAACTGCTGATATCCCAATATTAAACTATTTGGATAGATCTTTATTCTCTATCTAACAACATGAAATTTAAAGCATGAAGGGTCAAGATTAAATAGTTTGACCTTCATAGATTGTGGCATTTTTAACAAGTTGCACAAGTAAATAGTAGTGGCATTTGGATTTGCATCACTTTCATGTTTTATTTTTGTCTCTTTTTGTTTGGAGTCCATTTTTATATTCTTTTTTATCTTTTTTTCTTTCAAGTCCTTTGATTTTTCTTTTAGGACTTTTACCCTCTCTACATTTTTTATTTTTCTAATAAGGGAAAACAATTTGCAGAAAGAAAAGTATGTACATATTACAAGACTAATCAAAGTCAATTCAAAATTATGAATCTTATTATTATAGAACCCTAAAAGAAAGGAACCTAACTTCTCTTGCATAAGTTATCTACCTACCAATAAAAATGGCATATACTATTTACCTAGTTCACACTTTCTTGTAAATCAACGATCTACTTGCATCAAAGCCATGATAAGGAAACTATCATGTGAAGGAAAGGAAGGTTTGGAGTGGCCTAGGAGATTCCCCTAAACATGAAATCACAGTTGGGGGTAAAAAATAATATAAACTAAGTCAAAGTTGTAGTGGGATAAAAATTGGTGCAGAAAAGAGGTCTTACAGGTTTTCTATAAGTGGCTTCTACAAGAGTCGTGTATTGTTATACGAGGGCTTGTAATTTTACATGAGGGTTGTCGAGAGGGTTTTGGAGGTGAAAATGGCACCTTGAAGGCATGGAGAGGTGGATGGAGGTTGGGGTAAATGAGTGAATGCTAGATTAAGCCCCTAGAAAAGCTCTGAGCCTTTCAAAGTCATGTATTGCACTAGGATTAGTGCTCTCGGTGTACCTAGGAAAAATGATTTTATGAAACAATTTTTTTAGGAAAGAAATTGGAGGTGACTAAAGAAGGTGAGGGAGTTCACGATGGAAGTGGTAAAGGTTCCCTTTCCTACAGATCCATAGAGCATTGCAGTCATCACATGCATGCATCCATTTATGATTGACAAAATAAGATAATTGATGGTGGAAAAGATGAGTTGAATTTAAAAGATATCTATTTTATGCCATAACTATGATCTAATCACTAAACCAACTTCTAATTTACAAAAACCAAATGTAACAAAAGACAAATAAAATATATTTTGAGGATATCGTAAACATAATGCTTTTGAAATGTGGTTGTGAATCCTTCCACTCATGCTCCCACATGAGAGGTGAAGTAGAGGCTACAACCACAAGTTTTGATGGATTATTCTCTACTGAAATGCAAGAAACTAAGAAATGCTTGAAGCTAAGAGAAATACGAATACATAAGAGAAACTTGAGCCACTAGGTTGGGACCAAACCCAATAGCCTTAGCCCTTTGGAACTAACTCAATGATAACTCAATAAGAAACTTCTCATTATCATCAAGTAAAATGTCTAATACATTAGATGATAGTCAAAATAATAGCGCCAAGTTCTTGAGCTCAATATCTACCTAGCTGAAAACAAAACTTGAATCTTAATGAGCTCTTATTCTTTTTTATTTATACAAGAGGGTAACTGTTAACAACTCCCTAAAAAATAGGAATGATTATCTCCTTCAACTCGAGATGGTGGATATTGTTCCTCACTACTCCCACTTACACTAATAGTGGCTTTACTGCCAATGAACTCGACTTGATGAGAGAGAGAGAGAGCATGTTGTGATCTTAGGTTGATTGAGGGAGTAAGGAGGTGGACAACCTCCTAGATTCTCTCCTTCTTGTCTACTTCAAACCCCTACATGGAAAATACCTCAAAAAATGCTCCATTCCCTGCAATTAAACCACATTAGGCTACATGATATGACAAACACTTTTTATCCTTATCACTAAGCATAATATAACCAAAAATGTAAATAAATATGAGAAAGAGATAGTTCTAAAACTGGAGGATGGAATCATGACCCTTATAATATGCCTATTGATAAGCCTCATCACAAACCATCTATTGTGAGATGGTAATCCAAATCTTGTGCACCTGTACTTGTACCACTACATGTACCTGTACATGTACCACTACCTGTATTTGTACCTATACTCGACTACAATTTGTGCCTAAGCTCCATATACCTAACATTATACTGCCATGCCTGCAAAATTTGATCTGGTAAGTCTGTCCCATATGAACTTAGAGCTACAATGTGATTTACCTATATCCTCCTACTAAGAGCATCTCCAACCCTGTTCTCCTTACCTTTAATATATCTTATTTCAAAGTCGAACTCACTGATTGTGGCCAACCAACTAACTTTCTTGACGTTCAGATTCGATTGGTCAAATAGATAGCACAAGCCATTGTGATCACTCATCAATACAAATCATCTTCCCATACGATAGTGTCTCAATGATCACTACCAACTCAAGATAATGTGTCAGATAGTTTTCTCATACTTATTTAGTTTCTGTGACTCATAAGATACCACTTTTCCTTCTAACATAAGGACTCTACCAAGTCCTCTCGTTTAAGCATTTGTACATACCACAAACTATTTTTCTGGATCTGTGATATTTAACACTGGAACATGTGTCAACAACTTATTTATTTGCTCAAAACTGGCTTCACATTCCACTGTCCATTCAAACTTCTTACCTTTCCTTTGCAATGATGTGATAGGATAAGAAATATGTGATAATTTCCTAATGAACCTCCTATAATAACCTACTAACCCCATAAAGGACCTTATCTCATCCACATTCCTAGGATTTTCCCACTCCATGATAGCCCTTATCTTTTCTGGATCCACTACTATTCCTTCCTTGGAAACCACATGTCCCAAGTAATGTACCTATGTCTAAAAGAAACTGCATTTGTTGAGATTAACATACAACTGATGCTCTCATAACAATCTCATATTGCTTCTAAATGTTTCACATGCTCTTATTCATTTTAGAATATACCAATATATCATCAATGAATACAATAACTGATCCAGATTTATGCAGGAATGCAATAGAATACAAAAATAACCATAAATATAGAGATGCAGCGGAAATAATGTGTCATTTCATTAATATCAAATAACATAAATATGCTTACAGAAATAATGGAAATAAAATAGCTAGGGTGCTGGTAGCGAATCTCTGAGAAGATATGTGGTGGCTACAGACCTCTGAACTATGTTACAATGAGGCTTAAGGGCCTATTTATTATTGAGAAACAATGGAAAAACTGAAATGTCCAAAAACCTAACTCTAAGAGATGAAGTGCCAAAACTGTGGGTCCCGTTTGGGTAAATTGGTGTTTCAACTTCCCAGGGACGTAAATTTGGCATCCGATCTCTATTTGACACACTCAATAGCTCGTTAGAAAGATATATATTATATGGACCGATGTTGCTCCTGGTTTTCCCAAAAAACGTCGTTTAGGGCCTCAAAATAGCTCTCGAAGTTCAGGACTCGAAAAACTGCTAAAAATAGTAAGTTGTGTTGTAACTTAAAAACTGAACGAACTGATGGTGGGGGTTAAAATGGAATAGGTGGGTAGACACCAATATCCACCTGGATCATTAAGGCCCCAAAACAGCTCCGAGAGTGCAGGACCAGAAAACCTGCTAAAAATAGCAAGTGGTGCTGAATGCGAAAATTTGTAAGAATTGATGGTGTGGGTCCAAATGGATTAGGTGGGTGGCCACCGATATCCACCTGGATCATTGCTCACTCCTTAGGAAGCAATGCTCCCCATTGCGTTGAGATCCTCCCTGAGATGAAGCAAATTCTATTGAATTGGGTATTAGATTTGTTGAAGGTGTCATGGACCTGTGGGCAGACATGCTCGATGCGTTTAGTAATTTTGGTTTCTTTATCAGCCTTGGACAGTACCTGTGTGGATTCTGTATGTGTATTTGTATGAGGTATGGCAACATCAGGCGACGGTGCGTTGGGGGTCAGATCAATGGAGTGCTTGTCCTGATAGTGTAGAGGAACCTCTATGAGTGAGGAGAAAATGTCCTCGTATTCCTCCATGAATTTGTCCATCTGCTACAGCCATGCAGGGGAGACTTGTTTAGAGGCTATGGCCATAATATTCTTCTTTCCCTATGAGCGAGTTGTAAGGAAAATGAATTTCCTAGTTTGGGAAACAATCTTACCGCGTTGTTTTGCAGTAGTCAAAGAGATGATAAGAGGCGGTACTACCTCTGGTATCATATACAAGTTATTTCCGAAAGTAATAATAACAACACGAGGCCTAGAATCATACATAGCATGTCAACTCCACAAGTATGGTTGGCCCAATAATACATCAGCTACATCAAGAGGAGCAGCATCACATAATACCTCATCCGTGAATGGCTTGATGTTGTACGGAAGGCGGCACTGTTGGTGGATGCGGATATCTCTCCCTGGGTGAAACCACCTGATGGTATATGGATGCGGGTGTGCTATGGTCAGTAGCTCGAGCCGCTTCATGACCTCTCCTAAAACGTGGTTCTCTTGGTTTCCGCTATCGACAGGAAATTGCAGCGGAGAACCCTTCACCCACATTTGCGAATGGAAGAGGTACTCCCCCTCCTCTGGATCCTCTGGGTCCTCCCTCTAGATCTTGGTGGTGGCAACAATGGCACTAGGATCTGCATCCATGATCTGCTTCCATTTTTCATTGCCTTTGTCTGGTTCTAACTCAAGATCAAAAAATGCATCTGATTCGAGTGCCTTTAGTTCGGCCACCAATGACTGTTTGGACCGACACTAGTTTTTGCTGTGAGTGGGGCTGTTATGAAATTCACACCACTTCCCTGTCTCCTCCTTTTGATTTGTGGTGTTTTTTTGCATCGCACCGCTTTGACCGCTTTGGCCTTGCCCCTTGTTCTTCAGTATGGGGGCACCTTTCGGATTCGCAGATCCAAAGTCTTGCTTCTTCTGCTTAAATTTCTGCTCGATCTTCGCGACATAGCGATATGCTGTGCCAAGCGATGTAATGTCGAGGAACTCCATTTCCTCCTGAATGTGTTTGTGTAGACAACCATGGTACTTGAGCACCAATTGTCTCTCTGAATATTTAATACCCAACTTTGTGCGCAGGGTATGGAACAGATTCGTCAGTTCGTGCACATCTTGATCCCTTTATTGCTGCAGTGTGGTCCATTGGATGTATTTGTCCTCATATCTCCCCACGGGGTAATATTGTTCCTTGATGCCGTCTCAGAATGAATTCCAAGTGGGTGTGGCCGAGAACAAAGAGGGTTCCCCTTATTCCTCTTGCTCAAGGTATGTTTCCCACCAGTCTTTGACATGGGGGGCGGCTTTGAGGAGTGAAAAAATAATCTTTTCTAGGTCAGAGAAATCATGGATCGAGAAATTCCCTTCTAGAAAATTCAACCATCTATCTACGGTGTCTGCATTTATTTGGCCTTCAAATACAGGAATATCAAATTTTACCTATACCTTGAAGGGAGTGATGCCTCCAGAGTGGCTGTTGGATGCAGATGCGCCATAGGTGGGCAGTCGTTAAAGGATCTGAGCAAAGTTATCCATCATCGCTTTCCTTTGTTTCTTGAGGGCCTCCTCAAGCAATATTTTGATAGGATATCCTACTCCCTCGTATTTCTTTTCTTCTGCCATGGGAGGTCGTTCGTGTTTGCGAGGCTGATCTTGCAAGGGTTCAACCAGATCGATCCCTAACTCCTTATACCCTGACCGTGTTGGGGACATGCAAAGAAAAACAAAGAAAGAGCAGACTGCTTTGATACCACTAATCTAGATTTATGCAGGAATGCAATAGAATACATAATTAACCATAAAAATAGAGATGCATCGGAAATAATGTGTCATTTCATTAATATCAAATAACAAAAATATGCTTACAGAAATAATGGAAATAAAATTGCTAGGGTGTTGGTAGCGAATCTCTGAGAAGAGATGTGGTGGCTACAGACCTACGAAATATGTTACAATGAGGCTCTAGGGCCTATTTATTATTGAGAAACAATGGAAAAATAGAAACTTCCAAAAACCTAACTCTAGGAGATGAAGCGCCAAAACTGTGGGTCTCGTTTGGGTAAATTGGTGTTTCAACTTCCCGGGGACGTAACTTTGGCATTCGATATCTGTTTGATGTGCTCAATAGCTCGTTAGAAAGATATATCTAAGGAGTAAAACTTTCAATGTGAGAAACAATGGTCCATAGATCCATGTTTCTCCCGGTTTTCCCAAAAAACGTCGATTAGGGCCTCAAAACGGCTCCGAAAGTTCAGGACCCAAAAAAATGCTAAAAATAGTAAGTTCTGTTGTAACTTAAAAACTAAAAGAACTGATGGTGGGGGTTCAAATGGAATAGGTGGGCGGCCACCAATATCCACCTAGATCATTAATGCCCCAAAACGGCTCTGGGAGTGCAGGACCTGAAAACCTGCTAAAAATAGTAAGTGGTGCTAAATGTGAAAAGTTGCAAGAATTTATGGTGTGGGTCCAAATGGATTAGGTGGGTGGCCACCAATATCCACCTAGATCAATAGCAAAATTTTTGAGATAAAGACACAACACTCTATTCATCAAGCACATAAAAGTAGTTGGAGCATTAGTCAAACCAAATGGAACTACAAAAAACTCATAATTTCCGTACCTTGTCCAAAGAGTTGTATTGTGAATGTCATATTATTTAATGTGTACTTGATGATATCCGGATCTCAGATCATTCTTCGAGAACACTATTGATCCATTCAACTAATCGAACACCTCATCAATCCTCGACAATAGATACTTGTTCTTGATGGTCACTTTATTCAAATATATGTAATCAATGCACAACCTAAGAGTACCATATCTCTTCTTCACAAAAATACCAATGCACCCCATGGTGATACACTTGGCCTAATGTATCCCTTGTATAGAATTTCCTTCAACTACAGCTTCAACTCTACTAATTTCAGTGTGCTCATCATGTAAGGTGATTTAGATGCTCACGCTGCCCCAATACCAAATCAATAGAAAAGTTTACTTCCCAGTGAGGTGGCAACTTTGAGATATCTACGGGAAATACATCTTGAAACTGCTATAGAATTGGATACCTTCTCAAAACATCTGGATCTTCAACTTACTTAACCTTTTCACTAGAAATATTCACTGCGAACATCACACACCCTTTCCTACGACTGCTCTTGGCCTGCAAAATTGTCACCATCCTAATTTATGTTGCTTTATTTTTACCTTGTAAGACTCTTTGTTCCCAATTTTCATCCAATCATTTAATAGCCTTGTCATAAATGTCCACCTTTGGCATATTAAAATACAATGAGTCCATACCAAAAAGCATACTATATGATCCCAACGGCAATACATTCATATGTGCTGAGGTAGGCATACCATTCAAGTCAAATGCACAAGATCTTACCCAATGATGAACTCTCTTCTTTGTACTTGTAGCTAACTGCACTAACCAAGACTCTGCATGCACTTATTTATTCAAACCACACTTATCGATGAGGACGATATTGACATACCTATAATTATATCCGAGGTCGATCAAAATATAAAGAACTTGATCACAAATATTACCATCCATCTTGATAATAGAGGATGGGAAATCTTCCTGCTTGCTATCCAGCACTGCATAGATCCTGGGAATACTATGTCCAACATATCCCACTGTATGTGCCTCCTGAGAACTATAGATCTATGGTCTACCATCTTGATGTTGTGGACAACCCCTCCTACGATGATCTCCTCCACAATTCCAACACTGCACGGACTCCCTATTTTCATTCTTATTCTTCTCCTCATACCGAAGTATCTATCCTTTACGAGATGTACTGAAATTATTAGGTGGTGAAACATTCTATTTGTTTTCTATATACTGAGGTTTTTCTAGCTTCTTGTCTCATTTTCCTTTATTCTTATGATTACCTTTCCAGTATGGCTTAGTCTCATTTCTACGCTTTGATTTCTCGTAATAATTATTTAGCTTCTGAATGGCCTCCTCCAATGATATAGGCTCATCAAACTCAATTATATCTTTTAATGTTATTGGAAACTCACTGATGGATCTCTGAATGTTTTACTTCTAGGTAAGGCACATATCGTGACAACTCCAAAAATTTGCTAGTGTACTCCTCATTAGTCATAGATCATATCTTTAGCTCATAAAATCCTTTACCCCATCATCATAGTATCTCTATGATAGATAATTATTCCATAATATCCCCTCGAACTCACTCCAAGTCAATTAATCCTCATAAATATCCTTGACATTCTTCACATTTCCAAAAAATATCTGCTTTACCTTTGAGATTGAATGTATCTATTTTGGTTTTCATGTTTTTTGAGTAATCATGCAACTTTAAGAACTACCTCATACCAAGAAACCATGCTTTTTCATCCTGTGATTTATTTATCTCTCCATCAAATGTAGGTGGTTTTCCTTTCTTAAACTCATCCAACAAATATCGCCTCTCACTCGTCCTCTAAGGATGATAATGATGATGATCATAATGCTTGTAACAACCAAAACTAGAATGGTAGTTGTGTTTGTCACCTCTTCTATCCAGAGTGTCCAAGAACATGCCATGTTCGATTATGTCATATATATCTGACCTGTGACCAGAACTGCATGACACTTTAAGAACTGAAAGACAAAAGGAGAATAACAATGTAAAATAAAACACTTGAATAAAGAAATAACTCAACCCCTACTAGCCATGACAATAATTTCATCAAACATGTCACAAATATGTAATCTACAGGTTTAAATAACATATTTGAGCATTGGGATATCTTAATTATCTCATAATTGCTAAGAAGCATTATTTCCTCATCAAATTAACTCCATTATCATTTATTTGGTCATAGATAAATTTTCCATTCAATTACAAATAAAAAAATGATGAGAACCATACATTATTACTGACATAATACACACTCAAAACCAACATAGAAACAAAAAAAATGACAACCACATAATAATAAGAATATTTACCCAATACAAGAGGAAAATAACTCTTATTTCCAAAATAAAAATGAAACCATATCTGGGACTTCCACATTCCTCCTAACCATAGACATGGATGAGCCAAATCTCTCTTCAACCAGTCACCCATATTCCATATTCCAAATATGAATGCGTGATCTCATAAAAATCATCAATCAAAACCAATCCAGGGCTTCCTGAGACCAAACGACCTTAACCCCTCAGCCAGTGATTCCACCTCATATTTGAACATCACAACCATCACAAGATCGATCTCCACCCAACTTATCCAGGGCTCCAGAGTGTTTGTTCCAACCAAGGCTCCAAGACTAGTAACTCAACCCATGAATGTTGTCGAGCTCCAAAGCATTTGTCCAATCAAGGTTTTGGGACTAGTAAATCAACACACCAAGGGCTCCAGAGTGTTTGTCCAATCAAGTCTCCAAGACTAGTAACTTAACCCAAGTTGTTATAGGGCTCTAGATCATTTTTCCGACCAAGATTTCAGGAGCTAATAACTCAACCCATATCTAAAGGAACATGACAACCAAGTAGAAAAACAACCAATGAAATGAACCCACAACTCCATTTCTATCCAAGAAATGGAAAGGCTAGGAAAATCCACTATCAATCCAGGAAATCCTCCATGCCAATGATAGGACATAGCCAAGAAACCACATGCATATGCCATGCATGCCAAAAATAGTGAGGAAAACATACATGCAACTATGTACCTGCAAACAAAGCTCATTTTAGTTGTGGATCTCGATGTCCTCTTGCGTTTTCTTGCTCCAAATATCAAATTATGCTAGACTCTCCAAGAGTGATCCAAGAATTGTAAGTATCCAAGGGTATGGGAGTGAGAGAATAAAATGAGATCTTCAAAATTGGACTAACAAAAGGTTACCAAATGATCCTCATAAGAGTTTTTAATAGCGAGGCCTATATTTTCTTAACTTTCCATTATTCTCGTTCATTTTCCTCCTCACATGCAACCTGTTACCTTTCACCTCCCTTTTCTCCTAATTTCCATTATTTTCATAAATAAATGCTAATAAATTCTACTTTTCCTTTCCAAAGCCTTAGCCATTTCCTTTTCCAATTTCTATAGCCATAAAAAATCATATGAACACCCACACTAGGATGTTTTTCCCAACATTCAACTTAGAATATGTGTCCCATGACGTTGGTTATTATTTTTCCTTCATTAACTTTTATTCCATGGAATTTTCACAAGGGTTTTTACATCTATATACTTTTAGATAACACTTCAGATGCAAGGCTATTTTAAGACTTTGAAGGTTGTAAGGTCCAAGAGATTGAATCTTTATAGATACTTTTACGGTCTATCAATATATTCAGGGTGATCAAGTTATAAAACAATAAATATTTTACCTTGAAATTTTATAGTGTATATAGAACTAAAAGAATCCCATTGTTTCCTTTCAACCATGTATATGAGAGGATTTTCCCCAAATTTCGAGTTGTGATTAGGTTGTGTTGGGATTCGTCATTGATTCCTTTGTAATATTAGGCTGGTCATGTCTCTAATAGTCTTCCCCTTTCACGTTCAATGTGAATGTCTATAGATTATGGTGGCTTATTACCTTGTAATTTTGTTGTGAAGTGTAACGACATTTACTTTAGAGTAAATTTGACTATGACTAGCTTATCTTATGAAACCTCTTAACTTCCAATCAAATTTTAAATTTTATTATAAATATATCTACTCTTCATGAAAAACACACTATTGTAGATCTCTCGAGCAATTAGCTATTTATATTTACTGAAAACAAATTGCAAACTCATTGTTCATTTTTTTAGTCGATCAATTGTTTTGGGTGAAGTTTAGTTTTCACTAGGTCTTAGGTTTGAACCTCATGGGTAGGGATGAGGACAGTGAGGATGGAAGCCACTTTTTGGGGAATTATACTATCACAAGGGGTGTTCCAAACTCCACTCAGATTCACACAATCCAGGTGATAGTATCGCACTAGTGGGTATTTAGTTCTTCCATACAATAGACTAAGTGACCCCAACCTAGGTTAAGGCTAATTTATGAAAAAATAAAAAATAAAATAAAAAAAATGTCTAGTTTTTCTTTCTCTCAGCTACCTCCTCATATCCAAAAGTAATAATGAATAATATGGTGATGTGTTAGCTATTATGACATGCTTAGGTAACATATATCATGTTTTCCTATATTTATGCCATATTTTAGTCTAAAATTAACTGGTATCATTATTTACCTAAGCTAAACAACAACCAATCATTCTATGATGTCGAGATGCTTTACTTCTCCTCTACTTTGAGTCAAAGTTGTTTTTAATTTAAAATCAACTAGAAATTCTTTGGCTTTGTTTCAAGTTTAAAATTATAACAAGATTGTCAAAGTAGGCCCCATTTCATGGTAATTTCGGTGAGGGAATGTGTATAATTGTTTTGAACAATACTTACAAATGCTTTTAATCTTTGGGAATTAAATTTAATTTTGATTTGATTGTTAATTTGGTTATTGAGGAATTTTGATATAAAAATAGATTTTAAGATAAAAAAATAGATTATTATTATTAATTATAAAGGGTTATAAATATTTAAGATTCCGTAAATCATTTTTGTGTTATGGGCGAAATATGTTATTAAGAGAAAAAATTTAATAAAACCATTATTAATGAAGATTCAATTTATGATCAAAACATCACATTTGAAGAAAAAAAGAATTAAACCCAACATTCCTTAATTTAATAGTATAAATATCGAAAACTTCAAAACAATTTTTTTTAGGAGAAAAATAAAAATTCCAACCCTCTACCTTACATCTGTGCACCACAATGTCCTGTCTTTATAAAGTCGTTCCACAATTATTGTTCCATGTAATTATTGTTCTTTTTAAGGGGAGGGTTCACTTGAGTCCTTCGTCGTTTTTCCACAACAAATGAAAATGTGCAGCATGTCAACCACGTGTAGCTTAATCCATATCCCTCATCCTTCATTTCAACTGTCGTGTCTTGCTTGCTCCTGTCAAATTTGTTACATGACGGGGATTTCGCTGAAAAAAACATAATTCCATTGCCATTGAGGTAGGTCACTTCCCCAAATCTGTCCACCAAAACCTCCAAAGCCAATCTAAGCACTAGAATATCTTGCAAATGGTGCAATAGACCATGGAATTTCCCCTCCATTGGTCAACGGATTTCTCTTACTTCGCCGCCTTACAATGGCCCGTCTCTTCTTTTAATGGAATCCCTGCATTTATTGGAAAGGTTTGTTTTCATGGTGGTCTTCTGAAACCCTTTGGCACTCAATTGATGGGATTGTAATTTAAGGGAATTTATGAGGATAATGCATACGATGATGCATTATCCCTACATTTAATGGAAGCCCTGGTTTAGGTTCATCAACAAATCCCACGCTCCCATCCACAGACAAAATAACAGTGTGTGAGGATCGACAGGTGACTTAACAACAGGGTAAGAACATACGCAATAGAGAGCGAGCTAGTTTTGCACTCTGGCTCCCTTATAAATACATGGATGCTTGCCCATTTTTATGATGGAGAATTATTCTCTCAATTTTTAGAAAAATATTATACTTGGGATATTGTCAATTTTAAACACGACTCTGGTTCTCGTTATTTTTTTTTCATCTGCATTTTATCCTATCCTACCAGTGATGGCTCGGGAATTAGTTCAGTAAGCATATACTTTCTTTTTCCTTCCTTGCATCTGAATCTGTGTTTGAATTTTAATTTGTTTTCCCTTTAATAAGGCATTATGTTTGAATTTTATATTTTTTTTCCCTTTAATAACGCCCTTAATTTGAGGTCTGGAATAAGTTTTACATTTGAAGGTTAAATTTCTCATAAATAATCATAAATATTTTGTCCTACACTATCTTTATATGCAGAAATGACAGAATTCTTATTTGTATTTTACTCGTCTTTTGATATGAGCTAGAATCAGTATATGCATCTGATGGTTTGGCTTTAAATGTTGTTTAGGTTAAATTGGCTCTAATTATTTTGAGTTACACTCTCTATGTATTTCATATATGTTTTTGATGGTTTGGCTTTAAATATAAGTTAGGTTAAATTTCTTCTAATTATTTTGTTTTACACTTTAGGTATATATAGAAATATTGAAATCCATGTTTCTATTTTAGATTTAAAATGTTGGTATGGTTAAATTTATTGGAATATGTATTTTACTTTTTGATTCCTTGAATCAGTGTCGTATTTGTTGTCAACAACTTTAAATAATTACGTTAAAGGATAATAAGTTACATGTTAACTATGCAAATAAAATAAACTAAATAAATTTAAGCGAACTTCTTTTTCTCGAGAAAAATAGCTCTTGGTAACCCCATCTTGCTTATTAAAAAAAATGAGTTAAAGGTTTGAAAAAATGAGTTAAAGGTAGATTTTCAAAGATGTGACCAAATTTCCACTACTTTAATTTCCAATAAGCATATCAGGTTAACCTTTTAGCTCTATAATTACTTCATTTGATACATCCTACCACAATCTACAAAAGACCCTTGCTTAAAAGGGATTGTGGAGTAAAACACCTTACCATTGTGTTACCAAATAATTTCTTGCTATATTAAGAAACTATTAAAAATACAATAGATTGTAATACAAATGGTACAATAAGAAACTATTAAAAATAAAATAGATTGCAATACAAATGGTACAACAAGAAGGAGGTTAAAAACTTTGATCCTCCAACAAAACAAATCAATGCTTAACAGTAAACTTTTATATCAGAAATAAAAATCAAAGTAAGACAATGAATTTTTGTTTTTATCTCATATATTTATAAACTTGAATCTATTTTGTTATCCATTAAATTCATTCATATTTAAATCCTTCCTATCAATGAAGTTATTCACATGAGTAAAGAGAATCCTTCCTTCATATTTAGGGAAAATGTAAGAGTTATTCACATGAGTAAAGAGAATCACACATTAACTTCAATGCATTTTTTAAACAATTTTTACAATTTCTATTATTTTCTTGTTATAATATTCTTATTAAATAAAAATAATTTATCTTCCAAATAAATTAAAAAAAATAAAAAATTATCAGCCAAAAATAATCATGTATTATTTGTTTTCAAACTCTGTATACGTCATATTCGTCATATTCTTAGGCAATTTTTTAAACTGGTTATCCTTTCATTCAAAAGAAATCCTTCTTTTACGAAAAGAAACAAATAGTTTCTCTAACAAAACTAAACACGTCCCACATTCCTTTGACTCGATTAAGCTACAAGTAAAGATTGGGTCATCTTTATTATTACGTTATTTTAGTGATATAAGCAATATATAAAGCATCGATATTTTTACTATTATGTCAAATTGGTGATAGAAGCAAATATATAAAGCTCCTTTGGGAAATGAAAGAGGAAAATGAAAGATGATATTAGCTGGAAGACGAGAATCAAGATATTTTTAAACTGGCTAACCACATGCTTAAGTTACATGTAAATATTGAATCATCTTTAGGACACACTTAGTGGGATATTTATATTTTTATTATTATGTTAATTTGGTGATAGAAATAATATATAAAACCTAATTATTACGAGTGAAATTTATAAGATAAAAATAAATTTACAGATTAATGGCGAGAACATCATAATTATATTTCTTTTTTAACTTAGTTGTAACTAATTTAGTATATAGTTCTCTACAACACTCTAGGGAAATGTGAAATGAGAATTAAGATCAATATGTGATTTCTTAATCAATTCATATTAAATATTTCTTTAAAAAAAACAACCTTGTTTGCTATTTCTAAAAAGGTTTGATTCATTTTTCATCGACAAGCTTTATCTTTCTCTTCTTTAAATGCAAAAAAATATTAAAGAAAATTTAAAATATATATGACAGAGTATTTCTACTACCTTGAAGAGGTAGTATTAATAAGTAATAAGGTAAATTTATAATTATTATAAACTTACAGTGAAATCGATGTAGGGTTTCTACATGGAAAACCAATTCCATCATTTTGACTAAATAGGAATCAGCCAGTATTTCGAGTTATTGGCTTAAATATAGAGTTATTTGATATAATTTGTATGGTAGGGAAAATGGATCAATTTTGCAAGGATATATAATAAAATAAATCTCTTTAGTTTCCTCTGAAAAAAATAATAAATCTCTTCAGTGAGAAATCCTTGCAGGTCTCTAAGGATCGAATGAGAGGAGAATAGGAACAAACCCTTGGATGTATTGATTTTTTTTTTTTAAATAAACTATGAGTCGAATTTATGAAGGCAAGGGCGAACTGGAAGCAATTTAGAAGGGTGCAGCCATATATTTCTACATCAAACGAAGTCCAAGATATATGACTGTTATTGGGGCTGATTTTCACCACATTTTTGGGGAATGTATGAGTTATATGGAAGGTCGATTTACTTCCGGTTGACTGCTACGTATTGGCAGAAGTGGCTGAGATTGGGCGCATTTCCTTTGGCTGGGAATTCCATTCTTGTAGCTGCATCAATAATAAATTATAATAATTTAATGTAATATTAATTGTTTGGTATATTAATGTAATTATGTATATGTGGCCTGCTAAGTGAATGGTTGCAAGAGTTCCTCCAAATATGGAAGATGACCATTTTATGCAAAGCCTTTTTGAGATTAAGGAATCTTATTTCTAACCACAACTCGTGTGGGGTGTGTGTCAAGACTCACTTATTACGGCAACCCTTATATTTTGGAAATTTGATATAAGTTATTTCTTTGCTAGTCAAATTTTCAAAATATGTAATTAAGCTTAAATTTATAATAATATTTTTTTAAATTACTATTTTCATGCTATTTTTAATTATTATTTTAATATTTTTTAAACATTTTTATTATAGAGTTTAAATAAATTTTATTATTACCAAGATAAACTTAGTTTATATTGAAATTGGGTTTGAGTAATTTATATTTTTAATAAAATAAATGGTTGTCATTTTAAACCAAATAAATATTTTTCTACTTTTATATAATAAAATAAACAATATGAAAAGTTTACCAATGATCTCTTAATTCTTTAAATAAACTCTTATTTTTTATTTCTTAAAAATAATTTATAAAAAAAATTACCTTTATAATTTATAAAAAAATTATTTATAAATTATTTATGAAAGGTGAAGTTCCCACTTAAAAACTATTACTGCCTTGATGTCATGTTAAGACCCACATAATCAAGCCAAAAAAAATTGCAATCCACTGAAATCATAAATTAAACAAATATAAAGTCGGAAAATCAAATTCCAATTTTATAAAGGAAAAGCCTTAAGGCATAAATTCAATAGACAAAATATAACCTATTCAATACCCTAGCTTGGGAAACTTAATATCCATCTTTTTTCAGCCCATGTTTAAATAGACAAATAGAGAGAAATTGAAATTATTATCGGAGTTTTATTATCGAAATTTTTTTACAACAAATAGCCTATTTTGTAACCTAGCTTGCAAAGTTTAATATCCATCATTTACCCTAGCTTGTGAAGTTTAATATCCATCCTTTGTCTGCCCCCATTTAAAGCCATTTAATGTGGAGTTCCAAACATGAAATAAAACCCAACTACAAGGCCTATGTGGGTCTAGTCACCCATGTGGACAAAGAAATCGAGCCTTAAGAAAGTTATTTAGGATCCTAATGGCATGGAAACCGTCATTATCATGTTTTTATAGGTTAAGAAGATATAATTAAAGAATAAAAATATATTTTTTATTTTTTATTTTTTATTTTTTGTTAGATGTATGAATGAAATGATGAAATGAAATCGGACATGAAAATGAGAAGATGATTAAAAAAAAATTTAAATTGTGAAGAAAAAAGATATTCAAGAAGATACTATTGGCCATAATTTTAAAAAACAACATTTAGATATTCAAAAAGAAACTATTCACCATAATTTTAAAAAGCCAACATTTTATATTTATGTAGAAAAATATATATACTTCATTTCCATTATAATTTAATGAACAGTTATAATTAATGATTTGATTTTTTTATTTAGATTTATTTTTATATTTACAAAATAATATTAACTTTAAAACATAAAACTAATTATCTTTTAAATTTTAAATAATTGTTTTTCTAAATGCGAGGGATCTCCTTAGGAAACAAGAGTTAAAAATTGTGAAGAAAACAAAATATTCAAAGAGAGACTATTCACCATAATTAAAAAAAAAAAAAAAACCTAAAAACTTCAAAAGAAAGACTATCCACCATAATTTAAAAAAACCAGCATTTTATGTTTATGTAAAAAGATATATATACTTAATTTGCATTATAATTTAATGATTATAATAAATGTTTTGATTCTTTTATTTAGATTTATTTTTATATTTACAAAATGACATAAAATAATATTACCTTTAAAACATAAAATTATTATTTTTAAAATTTTAAATAATTGTTCTTTAAAGGCTAGGGACCTCCTTAGGCTTGCTCCTTGTGACATTGTGAACCTCAAGAACCTAGATCACTCATGGGAGTATCTTCGTCACCTTGTAGCTTTGTCTTCCTTTGAATGAAAGCATAGTGAAACCATGAGCTTCATGTAATTGATCATCATATTGCAATTTCTCTTCAAAACCTATAGGCCGCTAGTCATGATGCATCATCACCTTGTAGGTTTGTCTTCCTTTGAATCAAAACATAGTGAAACCATGAGCTTCATGTAATTGATCATCATATTGCATTTTCTCTTCAAAACCTATAGGAAAGTACTACTTTCTTCCCATAGAAGCTCTATTTTTATTTATGTATGATGCATGATGAATGATTGAGTGAAAAATATGTTTCTTCACCTTTCCTAGGTTGAGAGGTAGGGAAAATACCTTTTTATATTTATGCAAAAAGATATATATACTTCATTTCCACTACAATTTAATGAATCATTATAGTTAATGTTTTGATTCTTTCATTTTATATTTACCAAATGATATAAAAATTATATAAAATAATACTACTTTTAAGACATAAAATTAATTATTTTTCAAATTTTAAATAATATTAATTATAAATTAACTTTTAAAGTTTCCCTAAAAATACAAACCATAGTTTTTTTTAATAAAAGCCATTTAAAAAGGATCTACACTAGTTAAATAGTTGAAATAAATAAATAAATAAAACACTATTATTAAATATTTCCCAATCAAACAATTTTGCACCTTTCATCCTATTTAAAAAATAAGAATACATTGATGTAGACCATGTCCATCTATTTAGTCATATAAGTATGTGATTATCTATTTAGTCATGTAAATATGTGATTTCACACAATGTATATTTAGTGAGCATTCATTGTATTAATAACATTTGATGTATAGGAAGTGCTAGATTGGTTGACTACCATTGTATTACTAACATTTGATGTATAAGAAGTACTAGATTGGTTGTTTGAGTAGTCAGAGCTCGCGTTGTTATTTTATTAACCTAAATTAAGTTATAAGAGACATGTTTTTCCCATAATAACAATTTACCTATTCCCGCAATTTAAAAAAACCAAACCAAAACCAAAAAATTAACCTAAATTAAGTTATAAGAGACATGTTTGGCCCATAATAACAATTTACCTATTCCTATAATTTAAAAAAACCAAAAACAAAAGCATGTTATGTTTATATAAAAAGATAATTATACTTCATTTAAATTACACTTGAATGCACCATTATAACTAAGGAGTTGTTTGGAGTTTTCCTGAATTAGTTTTTTATTACCTATTCCCATAATTAAAAAAACAAAACAAAAAACATGTTACGTTTATGTAAAAAGATAACTATACTTCATTTACATTACAATTTAGTGGACCATTATAATTAAGGAATTGTCTTTAACGTCACTTTTTGGAATTTTCTATGGATTTTCTTAGGAGAAATAGCTCTTTTATTAACCTAAATTAATATAAAAAACATGCTTGCCTCATAATAACAATTTACCTATTCCCATAATTTAAAAAAACCAAAACGAAAAAAATAAATTAAGTTATAAAAGACAACTTATATAATTAATGTTTTTATTATTATTATATATATATATATATATATATATATATATATATATATATATATATATAGATATTGACAGCAACATATAATTTTTGGATTAGATGGCGGTAAACTAGCTACTGCGGGCTATTACAAGACTGTTTTGACTGAAGGGGCGTTTCGAGTTACAACGATTGGATCTTCTTTCCTCGTTACAGGGATTGGAAACATTGATGAGAGGGTGATGCTTGAAGGCTAGATCAACTAGAGAAGCTGCACAGAGATTTCTAGAAGGAATATGTTTGTGCTCAGGAGTTTGAAATTGAAGGGCCTCTAGCTTTCCTTCTGCATTAGCATGCAGATCCTTAGCCTTCTTTCTCAATTTGCCAAGAGATGAACCTTCTCTCCTGCCAGCTTGGCTTGCTGAACCATGGAAGCTGTGCTGCCATGGCCAATCTGCAGATGCTTTTGGAACTGACTTCGAGGTCCACCCAAAACCTGCCCAGCAGTTGAGAAATTGGAACGACAGTGAGGTCATGATGGGATATCGGCCAGTATGAGGTTTTAGGATAGAGTCCGTGATCCTTAGCGCCATATTTCTTGAATTAATCCGATCTCGGGAGCTGTAGGGTGGGAAGCAAAGGGAAACAAAGGAGTGCCTGAAGTTGCAGAGAGCCAAACTTCAAAAAATTTAAGGAATGCTACAGTTTGATTCAACGTTGTTTATTGAGAGAGATCTCCTACTCCGAAGAGAGCCAAGGTTGGCTTCCAAGTCAGCCTGAGAGTTCAAATTTCTAAGGATATGATAGAAAGAAATTTTGTGGAACCTGGGCAGAATGAGCCTAATTTTTTTGAGGATAGGGGCTAATTGAACCTAACCAGGGTTCTTATGCGATATCAAAGGCAGAGATATAGAGGAAATTCCTCTTGAGTGCCAACTTTAGACCCTACCATAGAGCGAGAGCCTCCGCTCTGTTGTTAGTCTCAATGCCCAACCCCCAAGTAAACTGCACTAATGTTGAACCACCAGGACTCAGGATAACTCCATCGCTGCCCGTCGCACCAGGGTTACCTTTAGAGGTCCCGTCGAAGAAGAGACAGTGGTCATCCAGGGAAGATCTCCACTTAATGAACTCCTGCTCATCCAGACGGATTTCCGAGTCAGAATGAGCTAAAGCAGGAGTGTTGGGGTTGTTCTTATGGTTTGGAACAAGTTCAGAAAGCCAAATATCCTCCTCACTGTCCAAGGGCATTTCGTTTCTGATAGCAATGTTGGCTTCTAATACCTCACCCAAGAGAGCCTTGATTTTAGAGATAACTCTGGCAGGGTTACAACTCTCATCTCTGAAAATTCTATTGTTCCTCTCCAACCACAATTTCCAGCATATGAACTTGGGAACCCACATCCAGCTAGTCTTGAGAAGGCTTTTTTTGGGAAGGTAGAATGGAGATAAGTTTACCCAGTTTCAGAGAAGATTTGAAATATTTCCGAGAAGCTCAACTTTGTCAGATCCTAGCATTAGGACACCTCTCCAAACCTCCTGAGCAAAGGGGCACATTATAATAGGTGATTAGCTGTTTCTTCATTAGACACACAAAGAGGGCATCTGGAAGGCCCTTCCATTCCATGCCTTCTCATATTGTCTCTTGTGAGGATACTTTTATGCGCTAGCTACCAGCAGAAGAAGTCGACTTTGGGTAGCGAGGGAAAGGTCCAAATGAACTTCCATTGAGATGGATCCGGAGGAACATTTGGGATAGCCATCATTCTTTTGTAGCCTTCAGCAGCAGAGTATGAGCCAGATAGCGAGCCCCACCCTCGTTTATCCTTATAAGTGGCCTTTGTAGGGGATTTACCTTGGAGCAAGTCCAACAATAACGTGGCTTCTCCTTCCAGCCAATGAGGAACTTCCCCAAGATTCCAACTGTCCTAAAGACCATCCGTCCAGTTGGAGATGTCGCAAAGGGTGTGAAAATTACGGGCCTGAAGCCAAGTTTTAATATTTACAAGATCCTCCACCTGGCCCAGAGGCTGATCACCAAGGATTGGATCATCCCAAATTCTGATTTTTTTTCCATTACCTGGGATCCAGTAAAGCGTATGCCTGAAGTGCTCCAAAGTAGAGAGATAGAGTTTGAAGACCGGGCATCCTTTGGTTGTTCTTGGAGGCTGATCCAGACACCTCAGCCGCTGCCCATGAAAATATTTTCTCCACAGAACACTTTTACTCCAACTAGAATTTCCAAAGACAATGTTCCAAAGGATCTTGGAGCCTAGAGAAAGGTTCTGGGCAGCCATATCTCGCATTTGGAGACCTCCTTCCAATAAAGGCTTCTTAAGACTGTCCCAATTAACTAAATGAAGCCTTCGATCATTATTCCCCCCCCCTTCCCACATAAATCTTCTCAGTAGACCATCCATTTTACTGATAAATGTTTTAGGGGCCAGAAGTATGGAATGCTGATATAAAGGCAGGCTTATAAGAATAGATTTCATAAGGATTACTTTCCCAGCATTGTTCAACCAAGAGGCTCCCCACGCTTGAATTCTGAGTTTTAGCTTGTCTAGCAGGAGCATCCAGTGGGCAACTTTAGGGTTAGATTTGAAGATAGGGATCCCCAGATATTTGAATGACTCCCAGGTTCGGGTTCCTTCCATTCCTAAGAGTCTTGCAATGTCTGTCAATTCTTTGATCGAGCAATTCTAGCCATAGATTGTGATTTTTAGATAGTTGATCTTGCTACTCGAGACCGCCCTATAAATGTCCAGCTCCATCTTGAAGGACCTTGCAGAGATTATGCTAGCTCCTCCAAGCAATAAAGTGTCATCCAGGAACTGTGCATGATTTATGTCTTTGGTGTTGTGAGCCATTCTAAGGCCAGGCAGAGACTGGATCTGTTGACTATTGGCTAGCTGGAAGCTGAGCATAGAGGCTTGAATGGCATAAAGGAGCGGAGACAAAGGGAAACCTTGTCTTAGGCCTCGTGAGGCTTGGAAGAAATCAGAAGAGCGTCCATTAACCAATAGCGCTATCCAAGGAGCGCTAATACAGGCTTTCACCCAGTTTATGATGGATGTGGAGAAGCCCAACTTCTTCATCACAGTAAACAAGAAATCATGTATCACCCTATCAAATGCGTTAGCCAAATCGAGCTTGATCACCATACCTTTCTCATTTCGTTGAAAGCTTGAATGGACTGCTTCTTGCACCAGCACAATATTATCCAGGATCTTCCTCCCTTTAATGAAACCACCTTGATTTTCAGGTATGATGGCTGGCAGAATTTTCTTGAGGCGAATGGAAATGATTTTGGTAACCAGCTTATAACTGATATTGCATAACGAGATGGGCTTGAATCTGCTGAAATCGGAGGCGTCTTTCCCTTTCGGGATCAAGGCAAGGAAGGCTGAGTTTATGCTGCCTCCAATCATGACACAAGACTGCTATTTCCGGACCATTCTCAGGAGATATTTTTTTATTGTGGCCCAGCAAGCCTGGTAGAACCTTACTGTGAACCCATCAGGGCCAGGAGCTTTGTCCAGTTCCATTTAGTCCAAATCTTTTTTGAGCTCATTCATGTTGATCGGAGTAGTCAGCATAGAATTATCAGAATCTTGAAGATAGTGGGGGATTAGAACAAACGGATAGGCATGAGGATTGATAGGAGGGTCATCAGGGGCAGAGTAGAGGTCTTTGAAGAAGGAGTGGTCTGCTCTCTTGATGCCTTCAAAATCTTTAACCACTGTGTTTTGATAATGAATTTCATTAACAGATTTGAAATGCTTGGGTGCTTCAGCTTGCTTATGAAAGAAGCTTGTATTTTTGTCTCCAGCATGTAACCAGAGATTTCTGGACTTCTTTCTCCAGAACTCTTCTTCTTCCCTACTTTCTCTATGGAAATCTTTTTGCAGTTCAACTTCTTTTTGAATGAGGCTTTGAGTGACAGCTAAATTATCAATTTCTAATTGGTGAGCAGCAAGGTTGTCAAGAGTCTCCTTTCTTTTGGAGGAGGGGTTTTTCAATTTTTTAGCCCACTCCTTGAGTCCACATTTAAGACCCCTCAATTGTTCTTCGCACACAAAGAAAGGAGAAACTTCGACATGCCGATTCCAGGCCACAGAGACGACATCCTGGAAACCATCTTGCTGAATCCACAGTGGGCTGAAACGAAAAGGAATAGGGCCAAGGTTTCTATCTAGGGAGAGCTCAAGCAGAATGGGTTTATAATCAGAAGTGGAGTTCGACAAAATTTTAGAGGTGGCCATTAGACCTCTAGTCAAGAAAGAGGTTTGGATGAGGAATCTGTCCAAACGAGCAGCAATACGGCTGGGGCCTATCCTTTTGTTGGACCAGGTGAATTTCCTAGATGTGGGCTTGATATCCTCGAGATCCCAGCCCAACATAAGGTCTTCAACCCATTCTTGAGTTGGATCCCTGACCGGAGAGCCCCCCTTATTTTCTTCTACAACTAGAGTAACATTCAGATCTCTTGCTATGATAATATTTTCTGGATTGTGCAAAAGAAGATAGGACTGGAGCGAGTCCCAACAAATTTTTTTCTCAGCTGGTAATACTGGAGCATATAGATCGAACATACTTACTTGGTGGCCAGATTCTTTATGAAGGAGCTTCGTGAAAAGCCAGTGAGGGAAACATTCTTCATGAATCAGATCACAAATGGAGCTGTCCCAGAAGGAGGCAATCCCACCGGAGGCGCCACGAGCACTGACAACTCTCCCATGGCCTTTATGGCAAAATGCTTTACTAGCTTGGAGTAGAAGAAGATCCTCCAGCTTCGTCTCCTGGATGAGAAGGATTTTAGGCGAATACAACTTCACAATGACTTTCAAGGCTTCTTCTTTCAGCCTGCTACCTAACCCTCTGCAGTTCCAGGAGATGTATTTCATTATTTACTGGCATGGGAGGTTGTGGCTCCTTTTGGAGCCTTGCCATGCTTACGCCCGGATCTGGTGTTCATCATTCCTTTGAGAGTTTTCTGGGACCCTTGGAGTACATACAGATAAGTTTTTTCCTCTCTCTGTTTTTTCTTGGATTTCCGACCCCTGGCCAACTTGCAAGCTATCTGATTAGGAATCTATCTCTTCTGTTTCTCCCCCAGATTCGGAGGCAAGACTGATGTGCTCCTCGTTACCTTCTTTTCCCCCATGATCTTCATCTGCTAGAGGGATGATTGATTCATCCTTAGTTTCTTTCATTTTCTTCGCCAGGTCTTCTGGTTCTTCTTGGGTCTCGATGGCTTCCCCCTTTTCACCTGAGGGGGAGTCAGATTTTGGAGCTTATTTGGCCTTTGAGTTAGTCTGGGACTTCCCCGATGGCCCAGAATTTTTCCTTGGGATAGCCTTGCCCTTTTTTATCTCTTTCCAAACTTCATCTTCCACCTTGTCCCCTGTTGGGGCTTTTGGAAAATTCCGTTGGAAGTGGCCGTGTTCATGACAAGTTCTGCATTTGAAAGGCAGTTGCTCGTAGTCCAGTTTTTGATAATGGTGCCATTCGCCAACTGTGAGTTTTACCGCTTCAGGCAGACCAACTTCCAGGTTGACTTCAATGCAGATTCGTGCACAGGTGTATTGGCCCTTGTTGTCAGCTTTGTCAATGAATCGACCCAGCCCATTTCTAATCTTCTGCAAGGAATGAAAACTCCAGCAATGGATCGGGAGATTGGGAAGCCAGACCCAGACTGGGACTTCGTTAGGGACATCGACTGAGGGATCGAAGTGAGGGGTCCATTTATTGAGATACAGACCCTGATTTCCCATGAAATACAGACCATTTCTAAAAACCAGATCCTGATCTTCTCTGGTGGTGAATTCGAAGATGAAATAGCCTCTTCTGACTGCGTAGCAGATCACATTGTTTTTCAGTTGAGGTCTCCAGTTTCATTGAATCCAATCGTCAGTTGATTTTGGAGAAGGCCATCGACCCATAAATTGCCCAACCAACCCTCTGTCGGCCAAGGCAAGGGCGATTTTTATCGACTATTCCTCAGGCAAGGCGATTTCAGGGATTTCCTCCAGCTTTTTGATGAATTTCGGGACCTCAGAGATCGAGCTACTCTTTATTTTCTATGATAACAGAGTGCAGAAAGCTTGCTCGGATGAAATCGGAGGGGTGGGAGAAGGCTCCCAACCCCCAGGCTCGCTCATGGTGGTGGCTGTGGCTTCGGCTTCGAAGCGATTCAAACCTACTCGGGTGCTTCAGCGCACGCGCAAGATTCAATCGGTTTAAACCATATATATATTTAAAAAATATATAAAATAATATTTCCTTTCGAAACACAAAATTAATTAATTATTTTTAAAATGTAATATAATATTAATTATAAATTTACTTTAAAATTTTAAATAAAAATACTAACAACAATTCTTTTTTAATTGAAAGCACTCAAAACATTGGATGGTTAGCGAAGTTGAACAAGATCGGAATGATAATAGGAACATGTATGGATGTACCAGAGTGGATAATTATTTTTAAAATGTAATATAATATTAATTATAAATTTATTTTAAAATTTTAAATAAAAATACAAACAACAATTTTTTTTTAATTAAAGGCAATCAAAACATTGGTTGGTTAGCGAAGTTGAACAAGATTGGAATGAGCATAGGAACATGTATGGATGTATGAGATTGGCTAATGCTTTGAGGTTAACATTTTATTATTAATAACTACGACAAATTCTTACTGACATGTCAATTTTTAATCAAAATATATTACGTTCAAAAACGAGCCATGGATGACTGGGAACAAGGTTAGTTAAGGGCCGCTTGCTGGAATAATAATCAGAAGCTAGTCAACCTTGATGGGAAAAGAAATAAACAGGTTCACTAGATTACATGTTTGTTGGCAATAATCAGAAGCTAATCACCCCGGATGGGAAAAGAAATAACAGACACTCACTACATTACAGGCTTATGGAATCATCAATGGACGAAGAAAAAATAGCACGGGCAGCTAGGAGGATGGCTGATTGAACGATCAATGGGCCTTATATGCTTGGGCAGGTACTGGCAAACCTGAATTCATAGGGGGAGGTTGCAAGGGCCGGGCATAAGGTAGGATGGAAGGGCCGGGGTTTGGTCGCCCACCTGACCATTGTGAGGGTTGGGGTATATAATTCGGATAGGTCTCAGCACATCCCTAACAACTGCTTAGGATGAGGGTTGGGATGTTCCTTCCTAAGAAGGCAGGTCAAACTTCCAACAACTAATCTAATCAGGCTATTGAGCCCAGGCACTACTTCCTCTATATGCACGCTTGTCTTGACCGGCTACCTTCCTTCCTTCTTATTAGTGAAACCTAGCGCTTCCAATCCCACTCCTTCCCGTCCAGCCTAAACAGAAGACTAATCAGTTAAGAGAATCAATGAAAAAAGAACCTTGCCTACATAAAACAACAGCAGTCGATATTTTAGTCTATTAGCATCTCCTTTTTCCAATGTAAAAGAACCCCCTTCGTCATCTGAACAATTAAATAGATTCTATTTTTTTTGTTTATGAACTTGGCTCATTAAAATTTTATATTTAAAAAAAATAAAACAAAACAAAACAAATATTAGTAGTTTTTTTATTTGTATGTGATAGATGGTTCTTAATAGGTAAACCATGGTACCTAAATATAGATCACGCAACTATCAAGAGAAGTACCCAAATAAACATGGAAATCTGTGAGATTAGACCACACCCTAAACTGAGTATTTTTCATGAAATTTAAAGTAAATAATTTAATATGACTTACGTGCAAAAGGACCTTAGTGACTTTAGTATCATCCTTCATGAGCTTCATGAGCTTCCCTCCTCCTCATATCTAAGAGACCAAATAATATTCAGAAAATTACCTTTTCCTCCTCTATTACATGACACAGTTTCATGTTGTTTTTTCAACCAAAGACAAAGGCTGTAGGTTGTCGATGAGGCCATCCAGATGGTTCGGGGAAACCATTTTCTGGGAACCTATTTCAGTAGGCAGATCAAACCGATCACAATCACAATAGCAGAGACCTACAAGAATTAAGAGATTAATTTATGGCTTTCTGTTTCTTTTATTTTTGCTATTATATCTTCAATCTTGTATATCATAACATGGTGGAAGACAGATTTATATGGCTTAATAAGTTTGTTATTAGTTAGGTAGTTCCTTGCTTAAATTAAGGAGGTTGTTGATTCAATGGTTTCAAACATTTTAATTGTCTAACATTTCATCTATAATGGTAGACACAAGTACACAATGGAAATCAAAAAAATTATTTTCAAATAAAAACGCCTTCAAAAATAAAAATAAAAATATTTAATAAACATAAAAAAAGTCAATTTAAAAATTTAATTTAAAATATTTTACAATATTTTGAGTAATCCCACGGGGATAAATTTATTTCAAAAACTAATTTTAAATTTAATGAATTTATTTTCTAGACTGTGTTGCGATTGTAGTTGCACTGATGGGATAGATTCCAGCTAGCTCAATTTGTGTTCTTATATTTTAGAAAGACAATTGGTAAATATGTATTTTGTCTTGTTGGTAAATAGTAACTAGCAATTGCACCACATGTTGCAAAGGAAGTTGTAGTGATGAGATAGATTCCAGCCAGCTCAATTTGTGTTCTTATATTTTAGAAAGACAATTTGTAAATATGTATTTTGTCTTGTTAGTAAATAATAACTAGCAATTGCACCACATGTTGCAAAGGAAATGCCGTAAGGTTGTGGTATAGGAAAGAATAACATATAAGAAAGAAGAGGTAGTAGGAACTTTCTCAGCTCCAAGTGATCCTCCAGAATAAGGGGTGGAGAATTATGTTTACTAGACCTCAAATCAAAATATCCATATTGGGTAATTGATCTGGAACAAATTATTTGTTATTAATTGCATGTAAGATGTGTTTTTTCATAATGGATGATACATTTTGCCCAAATTACTCAACGCCTCTATATGACGAAATGTGCATGTTTATTTTTTTCTGCACGAGGGATGCACTTGGTTTTCATGACCAAGTTGCTTATACTTCACCCTTCCACGAAATTATTTGCTTCTATCACATTGCCAATGTTGAATTCCTATGATACTACTCCTAGAACTCTGACTCTGCTCTACAGCTGGAATTATCCAATGGAATAAAAAATTATCACTATGAAATGTTTTACTTCATAAGAGACTACTAAGAAGCTTAAGTATGGTAGATCCAACTTCACCTCTCATTTGAACATAAAGCATAGAGTTAACTTAATAGTCAATTTTATGGATAAGGGACATTTGGGCCCTTTTTAACCCTTGGGGGTGATTAATTAATCTCAATTCAGATAATTTATATTAATAAATTATCTACAAGCATATTTCCATAATTCCTCTTTGAACAACCAATATTCCACTTCTTCGGAGTCAGTCAGAATAACAAACATCATGAAGACCTAAAAGTAAGAAGAAAAAATCAGCTCAAAATCAAAGAATCTACTGACTTCTTTAAGGATTATAATTCAAAACTTTAGTTCCTTTTAAAGATAATTTATTTTCCCATCAAATAAAAAGCAACAATCAAATTTTGTAGTGACAATAATGGGAACAAATTTTAAATGTAATAACTCCCTTCCCTAGTGATAATACATTTTTGTTTTGAAATGAAATTATTTTTCTGATCTTTTAAATAATAGATTCCTCCCCAAGTGACCCTTTAGAGATACCTTTTTTTTCAATTGATTGCAATAAGAAAGCGTCTTTTGTCGAGTATTTTCCGAGTCATTGAATTTATGGGCAGAGGTAAAGAGACTACTGGACAAAAAAAGAGGAGAGTGACTAAGTGTGAAATGAAAATAACATTGAGGAATCTCTTCTGATTTTCTCATGTGGGCCTTCTTCAATTGATGAGGTAGTAGGAACTTTCTCCTCTAGAATAAGCAGTGGAGAATTACGTTGAGTGAACTACTACTCGTGTAACTTTGACTTCTCCTTACAATTGGAATGTTTCTCTTCCCATAACTCTATCTCGGGTTATAATTTTATCTTTCTCTTATTTATGAATAAATTGTCTCTATATCATTATTGTGCGTCTCTTTTTGAGCGCATGCTTGAATCAGTGAGATAATGTAGCTCATACGGATTCCAAAATCCTTGAGTAACCCATTTTCTGAAGAGTCTTCTCTTGTTTTTAATTCTGCTATTTGGTCTTCCATAGCTTTGTCAACATCGTTTCCATCTAAAGAATCATACATTCTTGATAAGTATCCATTGTCTTGTTTTTCTTCTTCCATATACTTCAGATCTAAATGAATGGAACATGAGATGAGTTTCGTGACATTTTCCAAATTCCAAGATTTTTCATTGCACTTCTCATGTGTATCAAGGGAAATGGATTCCATATATTCAATGTTATGTTGTTTTAGGGCTTGTTGTAAGGTTGTAAGCTTCTTTAATGGCCTAAAACATTTCAATCATCTAACAATTAATCCAATGGCTCAAACATGGACAAAGTGACAGCTAGGCGAATTGTTTTCAAATAGTAACGCTTTACGGCATAATTAGTAAGATTAAATTGTAGAGTTAATTAGTTTTATTAATAATAAGATTTATAATAAACATATTGTTTTTAATAATATTAAGAACGTTAATAATATTATGTTTAAGTTTTATAATATAGAGTTAATTAGTTTTATTAATAATAAGATTTATAATAAACATATTGGTTTTAATAATATTAGGAACGTTAATAATATTGTGTTTAAGTTTTATAACATATTATTTATTTGTTTTGCTCATATAATTTTTTTTCTTATGTTTAAGTTTTATAACATAAATTTTATAAAATATTATTTATGTGTTTTATATATGTTTGTAGGTATATATTAAATATATTTGGTTGTGTTAGTGAATATAATAATATTTTTTCAATATTGTATTTAAATATCAATTAAAATCATTATTATTTAAGTATTGAAGAGTTTTAATAGTGCATTGTATTAGATATCAAGCATTAGTCAATCATCACTTTCTGGGCTTGCACCCATTAACCAGGACTTCCATGGAGGTCACTCATCCCATATGGCCTCTTGCTCAAGCACGCTTAACTGTGGAGTTTTCTCAACAATAAAACCCGCTTAGCTTGCTACCCCATTTGCAAAACCTTAGCAAGTATTGTGCCTCATGAACCATTCAAGTAGAGATCCCTTCACTCTTTGTATTTTTATTAAGGGGGTTTAACACTGCATTGTATTTTGTATTACATATAATTTTTTTGGGATTTAACTGGGTTAAGTCATTCATCTATGACCATTTCCATGAGAAGTAGTTCATTCTCATGATTTTTGAATAGTCGACTTAGAACTCATTGCATCAAGTAAGACTCAGAGGGGTGAATAAGCGGGATTGAAATTATGAAGTCACCCATCAGAGATCGCATCTAGTTCAAATGCGCTTAATAATTTAGATTAAATCTAACTTAATTGAAATAAAAAAATCAAAAGATTTTATCACAAAAATAAAACAACTAATAGAATATTGTATTGTTGAATGTCATCACCAAGGATAAATAAATATGATTAACTAATAGTAATTATATTAACCTATATATATTTTATAATATATATTTAATGTAATAATAAAGTATCTTAAATAGAAAATAGGGAGAAAACATTATATTTTATGAAAATGGAATTGATGAAAATAAAAATAATAGAAAAAAAAATCAAAATAAAAAAGTGAAATAAAAAGAAATAAAATTAAAAACAAGAAAATTAATAATTAATAAAATTGAAGTTACTAAAAACACCCTTAATAAAATCTCAATGAATCACTTTACAAATAAATAAACTAAAAAAAAAGAAAAAGAAAAAAAAAAGAAAAGAAATTCACAATGTTAAAAGGTATAAATATATATAAACATATACATATACCTTAAAACAAACTACTAAGAAATGAAGACAAAACTAAATAATAATGCCATAACTTCAAACAAAAATATAATTATTATTATTAAATTACTTTATATTATAATAATATGATTATTATATAATATGATTATTATATAATAATATTGAAATTCTAATACCATACTAATGAGAGTGTTTGACAAGGGATATCCTCTAAGTGTGCCGATTGGTCTTACTAGGATAGCCACATGATAAGCATCAATACTTACTTATTCTTGCCAGAAAGGGAGAAATCAGGCGATCAAATTGTTTCAAACATTTTATTCATAAGATATATGCATGATTCGAGGCGTCTCTTTTTTGAAACTTCAATGAAATACTTATTAATTGGTCACATCTTACCTTGCCACTTAATAAATTTGAGTTATATTAATTAATTTAATAAGCCAATAACAATGGTGAGTAGATTTTAAATTTACCAGTATTTGATTTTAAATTTACAAATATTCATAAGAAAAAGTACATAAATATCCATTCAATTTAATTACACCACTGATCATCTAAAATATGGCCAATACTTATTAATTGTTCACATCTTACCTTGCCACTTAATAAATTTGAGTTATATTAATTAATTTAATCAACTTTGGGATTAAAAAGGAGCCAATAACAATGATAAGTAGATTTTAAATTTACCAGTATTTGATTTTAAATTTACAAATATTCATAAAGAAAAAATACATAAATATCCATTCAATATAATTACACCACTGATCATCTAAAATATGTCCAATAGGCCAAAATAATAACAGACGAAATATAAGAGAACACAGGGTCGGGAAAGCAATATTCAACTTTTTTTCTTTTTTTAGGGTTTTTGGTGGGAGGCGTTGGTAAATGCATAGCGAAATTGAATGGGAAGTCGGTCGTGAAAGTCGAATTCAAACTGCATCTATCAAATTTTACAAATATCGGTTAGATTAAATTATTTTAAGTGTGGACTTTTTTTTTCTTTTAATAATTAATACACAGTGAAATTTAATATGGTGTAAAATTTAGTATGTTTTTAGTTTGAAATATTAAAATATTATAATGTTTTTATTTTACTTTCGACATTATAAAACATGTTCCTTCTTTTCTAAATGTTCAAAGAAATATTTTGTTTCTCTACATTAACATTTATCATCACATTAAATGTAATTTATTATAAAAATTTAATACATTTTAAGCTTCTTTCATTCCTTTTTTTTATACTACAAAGTGATATTTTGTCCTTATGTTGATATTTTGTCCTTTAGATGTAATTTGCTATATATCTATTTAAATATTTAAATATATTTATATTCCTTAAAAATAATTTTCAACAATATAATTTGCTTAATTTCTTTTCTTTATTTTACATTTCATAAAATCTTTTAAATATTCTATTCCATATAATTTTTAAAATCACAATGTAAAATCATTTTTTAATTCTCCCATCAAACAAACATAATATACAATAATGTTTATGTCATAAAAATGGCACGACTCTTAGAGAAAACTCTGAAGCTCTGGTGCGGGAGTTTCCACTAACGCCTTCTGCTCCAGCTTAGGTCGTGTCTCCAAGCGGCTGCTGATCCAAATCAAATGGATCCTCCACAGGGGGGGGCTAACATGCCCTCCCCCATAGGTGTTCATATCTCTTTCAGTCCTGCAGCAACACATATACCCTCCTCTACTTCAATGCAGATATGGTCTTCTGCCACACCGTAGACGCCCTCTGTCACAGCGTAGAATCCCTCTTCTGCCACAGGGCATACGCCCTCTGCTGATGTTTCCCAGAACCCTCGCAACTCATCTGAGGCGCAACAAGACAAAACCACAGAGCCTCTTGACAAAATGGCTCCGCCTAAGACAACCTCTACGACATGCAGGCCAATAGCTGCAGAATGCCCAAAGATAGACCTTCTAAGCCACCACATCAATGCTCAAATTCAGTATATGAAGGACCATGCACTCATTGGCAAATTTTTCGGCTTCTGGCCAACAGAAAAAGCCCTGCATGGCTAGATCAACTCCAAATGGAAACCAAAAGGACATGTTACACTTCAACTAGGGCCAAAGGGCTTCTTCAACGCCATTTTCAACTGTATCAAAGACAAAAATTGCATCTTAGATGGAGTTCCCTACTTTTTCAAATCATGCAGACTCTATCTCCGCGACTGGGTTGAACGATTCAACCCCGATAAAGAGGACTTCAGCTGGGCACCGGTATGGATCTAGTTGTATTCCTTACCCCTTGAATACTGGGATGAAGAATCTTTACGGGACATAGGTAATGGACTTGGAGAGTTCATTAAGATAGCAGAGGATACCAAGCTTAGGCGATACACTTCATATGCCAAAATATGTGTCTACATGCACCTAGCAAAGGCACTTCCGGACTCGGTAAGTATTTTTCATGATGATTTTGAATGACTGCAACCTATTGATTATGAACATGTTCCTTTCCGTTGTCGAAAATTCCATGCTCATGGCCACTTATTCAGAGACTTCCCTCTCAATCCACCCTTGAATAAACCCACTGCTACCTCTGCAAACTCTGATGAATAAGGATTCACCAAAGTCCCAACCCCCAAATGCCACCACAAGAAAACCCCCACATCTGCTGCCAAAACATCCACCCAAGCATCTGACATCCCCTCCACTGGGAACAGCTTTGACATTCTTGCAAAGCACTCTCAACCTGATTCTGACATCCCCATTAAGATTGATCCCCCCTTGACCCCTTCTGCCTCGATTCCCAGCTTTGACTCGCACATTCCTCCTTCACATTCGAAGCTTCCACCTAAGTCCTTCCTCCTGCCACCCAAGCCCAACACTGAACGAAACTCGTTATCTGGCAGCCCAACAACATGGACGTAGATGGCTCTGGGGCTGAAGGCAGTTAGGCTAGTCACATGGAAGAGGAACTAGAAAGTATTGACATAGGAGAGTTGGACATTTTTGGACAAGAACAAGCTTGCAGAAAAAATGATTATGATAAAATAACGGATAGACATATAGACAGCCTAGAGGTGGCACTCTTTCGTGCTCAACAACACCAAAAATCCCTCGGAATTTAACTAGGCAGTCAATGGGATGGGAAAAAAATCTTCAAGGACTCCAAAAAGAGAGGTAGGAAAACAGACTTACAAAGGACCATCCTAATTGGGGAGATGCTCATGGAATCTGGTAGGTACCCCAAGCTTACCAAGTTCTACCAGCCACTTGAAAATAGTTCTCAATGAAGCTCATCTCTTGTAATATAAGGGGATTAAATAGCCCCTCAAAATACAGAATGATTGAAAACATGATTCAAAAATAAAGACCACGGGTTTTCTTCATACAAGAAACCAAATGTAACAGCAATACCCTAGGCTCCATTCTCTCCAAAGCTTGGCTAGGCAGCCATTCAATTGCAGTTGATGCTTCTGGAGCCTCAGGAGGATTAGCCATAGCTTGGGATCCGCAAGCGATCTCAATCACTGATGCTCACGTAGCGCATAACCTAATCCGAGCCACCTTCCATATCATAGGAACCAATATACATGGGCACCTCACCAATGTATACTTTCCTCAAGACTCTATGCAAAAAATAGTTTTGCTTAATAATGGAAATGCTCAATTCCAACAGGACTCATCCTCTCTGGATCACGGGCGGGGACTTCGACATGATTACTAAATCTGAAGAGAAATGAGGAGGTCGTGCCAAATTAGATTTGGACTGCATCCACTTTAAAAACTATATTCAAAAGAATTGGTTGATGGATCTTCCTTTCTCCAACGGCATGCATACTTGGAACAACAAACGCTCTGGCTCACAAAAAATCGCCTCTAAGATGGATCACTTCCTCCTATCAGACAACGCCATCCACGTTGGAGGAGATATTCAGGCTTCTATCCTGCCTCTCTCAGGTTCTGATCACTGGCCTATCTCTCTTCAATGGATGAGGCCGGGCGATGCTACTAAAATACCCTTCCGTTTTGAAGCCTTCTGGCTAACCCACCCAGAGTTCAAGGATATAGTTACCAAGGCCTGGCAATATTTTTCCCCACCGGTAGGATCCAAGATGTTCCAATTTCAGCAACACCTCAAGGACCTCAAAACTCAGATCAAAATTTGGAATCACTCCACCTTCGGGAACATATTCCAACAACAAAAGGTCCTCAAAAGCAACATGGTAGAGCTTCAACAACACATCATCCAAGAGGGCCATACTGAGATACTGGTAACATAGGAACAGAGTCTCCTCTAACAACTGGATGAACGAAGGCAGCAAGAAGAGATACTCTGGAAGCAAAAATCCAGAATAAGATGGCTAAAAGAAGGGGAGAGGAACACCAAATTTTTCCACTGATCCACCATCCAAAGAAGAATGCACAATAAGATCAGCCTACTCCAAAGCCAAAATGGAGAAAGGCTGGAAGAGCATCAGGACATAGAAAAAGAACTCTTAGCCCACCTCAAATCTGTGCTTCAGGAGAGCCATGCTAACAGTCAGCCAGCAATCACCAAAGTCTTGCAACACATTCCCAAACTAATCAAAGAAGATCATAATCAAATGTTACTTCGTCCTGTTTCTCTTCTGGAAGTGGAACAGGCAGTAGCACAATACAAAGATGGCAAGGCACCAGTTCCAAATGGCTTCACCTCCAACTTATTCCATCATTTCTGGGACCTCATAAAGAACGATGTATGGAAACTTGTCGAGGAATCCCACACCATGCACTGGCTTCTTCCCTCTCTCAATGCTACTTTCATCGCTCTCATACCGAAAGAAGACAATGCTGCAACTCTCGAAAAGTACTGGCCAATCACCCTCTCTAATGTCATATACAAAGTTATCTCCAAGGTGATTGCTAATAGACTCAAGCCACTACTACCTCTGCTCATCTCTTGGGAACAAACTGGATACGTGGAAGCCGCCAGATCCTTGATGGGATCATTGTCACGCATGAGATCATCCACTCCTTGAAACAAACCAAAAAGGCAGGTATGATTTTGAAAATTCACTTATCTAAAGCATTTGACAAGCTAAGATAGAACTATATACAACAAATGCTAGTAGCCTATGGTTTCAGCCCTACTTGGATTAGATGGGTAATGAGCTTAATTTCCTCCTCCTTCTTCTCTATTTTGGTCAATGGCATCCCCTCTCACCCCTTCTCCCCATCCTGAGGTATTCTCCAAGGTGATCCCCTCTCTCCTTTTATCTTTGTTCTAATGGTCAAAGGTCTGGGTCGCCTCATCTAGCAAGCTCTCCACTCCCAGCAACTCCATGGCATCTTGGTTCATGGTTCATTGGCCACCACCCATCAAAATTTTGTCGACGAAAACATGCTTTTCGTTCACCCTTCATTCCAAGAATCCATGACCTAAAAATCCATTCTAGATACCTTCTCAGATGCCTCTGTCACCTCTATCAATGCTTCCAAATCTCAGATCTTCTTCTTCAATACCTCAATCTCCACTCAAAATAGCATTGCCAGGATCCTTGTGTTCACCATTGCTCATCTTCCCTCCAAGTACCTAGGATCCCCTCTGTTAGACTCTGCCATCAAACACTCCTCCTGGACTTTCTGTTCCCTCAATCTGGCAAGTCGTTCTATTCTCGTCAAAGTTGTTCTGTATTTTATGCCCCTCTATTTATTTTATGTTCTTGCCACCCCAAAGTGGGTCCTCAAGTAAATCAAATCGTTGCAACACAATTTTCTTTGGGGATCCTCAGGGAAAAATAGAAAATGGGCACTAGTCAATTGGACAACAGTCTGCAAGCCAAAGAAATCTGGAGGACTTGGTCTCCGTGATCCGTATCACAGCAATGCAGTCATGGGAGCCAAAATATGGTGGCAATGGTTGTCAGCACAACACACTCCATGGGATCTTCTCTAGACAACCAAATATGCTAATCATAGACCATCTGAAGATCTCATCTGCCTGACAACAGTGGAAGCAAGTTCATAGATCTATAATGCAGCCAAACAGCATTGCTTTCCGATCCAAGAACACAGTTTTTGGGAAATCCGTTCCGGTCATACTGCTCACTTCTGGATGGACTTGTGGCAACAACGACCAAGACTTGTCTGCACCATCACTCCACAGATACAACCGGAAGTGATCGATAGACTAGAAGCCAATGTCAATCATTATTGGATCGCAACCCCTAATTAGGGGTTCAGGCAGTGGAAGCAGGCAACTCACTTCCTAAATCAACAATAGGAGAACTCTCACAGCACCCTTGACACAGAGCTTAACTGCAGGAAAATCATATATTCAGAGGAAAAGGATCTCCTTCGATGGGGATACACACTGCGTGGCAAATTCAGTACCCAAGAAGCGTACACACTCTTAACCCATAGCCTGTTGGAATTGTTGTCATTGATGGCAAAGGACAGCAGATAAGAATAGAGGGAAAGTCAAGGCAACAAAAAGAGAGGGAACAGAGGCAACAGAGAGGAAACAGCAGGAGACAGATGGCAGTAGAAGAGGGCAATTTAATAGCAGATTTATAGAGACAAAGTGAAAGGTTATTGGCACTAGAGGGATCGACAATCCTACAGAAGGACTGGTATTAGTTCAATCCAATTCGAATACACAACCTTGTTTAAAGATTGGACGTAGAGTCTGTGCAAAGATGAAGTAGAAAGCGAGGATGAAAGGAGCATGAACCCGTGGACAGTCAGAATGGTTACAAGTCGTAGAGGTATTAGACATCAAAGCAATGGAGAAAGTGGAGAGGATCTTATTGAACAGATCGAGTCTATGAATGGGTAGCAGAGGCAGCATTGAATAAAATGGAAGCATAAATATAACACACGCATGAAGAACAATAGTTAAAGAGGCAAAATTGTAAACAACGGTGAGGAATGGAACCTAGAGAGGAAGCGAGAATGCGCAGTGAAAACCTGATGGAGCTGGATGTTAAACATATGAAAGCGCCGTGTTCAAATGTAAATGAAATAGAGGTCAACAAATGAAAAGGTGGAACCTTGTACAAGACGGATCCGGATCACGGAAGACAGAACTCTGACTAATGAACAGTAAAGGCGGGTTTCCAGTTTTCATCGCACTGCCTTCGTTGGGCAAGCGGTATTCAAGATTTAGGAGTGATTCCATACGCTGTCTGACATGTGGCCTCAAGTGATTTCGGAAAACCACTCTCATCGCGCATTATTGTTCGTGCATTTAAGGCAAGCGATATCCACTGGATCAGTTGAAGCAGCGCGACGGGCTTATAACCGTTGGATCGTGATCGAAGTTACATAGAGGTATGTTAAATGTTGGGGCCCGAACATTATAAAGGTTAGTGCTGGGACTTAATCTATGCCAAGTTTTATTTATGGGCATTAACATTTGAGTTAGGAAGGATGTATGTATATATATATATATATATATATATATATATATATATATATATATATCTGTGGATACATTACGCCTAATGAAAAGGCCGAGGATATTATCACCGGGAGTCGGGTTTAATCAAAGTTGAAGTTTATATTCTAAGGCATGGATTATTATGATAAATATAATGGACAGAAGAACTTTTATTAACCCTGTGGGACCCGTATGAATCGCATCGGAGAAAAACTTGGCAGCAGAGCATGACAATAGAAGTTGCAATTGCGATTGAGTTCCGGACCCAATGGGCTTATAAACTATGATTCATATATGGTTGAGTTCTGGTAAAAAATGTTTCATCGCATCGGAGAAGGAGCAGGGCATCGGAACATGCAAATGAAAGTTGCGATTGCGATTAATCGCAATCGGAAGTATTTGAAAATCGATTCATCACATCGCATCTAATCGGAGTGATCGCATCGCATCGGAGGATAATAAAAGCTTGGAAAGTGGGCCCGTAAGGTCATTCTAAGTATTAAAACATTTTATTATTTGTATAACGCCGTGAGTTGAATTGCACAGTTACTTGTATGCAACAGTTACACAACTGCAACGAAAGAGAGAGACAGCTACAGAAAAATGTGCAGTAATCCAAAAAGGTGGAAGGGGTTTGATTTGAAAATATATTATATGGACAAAGAGCGTGTAAGTAGGTATCCCGAGCACAGAGATTGATAAAGAACAAACATTGCCCAGATCTATATTTAGTTGAGGATAAACTTGGAAAAGCAGCTATATATATACAGAAGACACACAATCACGGTGAAGAGGAATATGCATAGGAATGAACTTGACAGGTGTACATGCGCAGGTACACAGAGTAGCAGTAAATAGAATATGCAGATGACAGTGAACAAAGAGGCAGGATAGTTGCATGACTGGTACAGAAAGGAAAAAACTAGCAAGCCAAGGGTTGAGTGAAGTTTATATATTGAAACTGAAAATGTAAATGTTCAATTTTGATATATTGTTTGTGATGCAAAGGCAAGTATCCAAAGGAAAAGAAAATTCCCATTGTAATATTGAAATTTGTACATATTGTTATATTTTTAATTAGTTGGACAAAGAAATGAGAAGACAGAAGCCAAAGAGTCATGGCTGTTCACTCCAAATTCCTTGTGAAATACAAACAGTCATGTGAGGAACTCTATATATAATATCAACTTGATATGCATAATACAGGTCAGAGAGAGTAAGGATAGAGAATGAAAAGTATAGAAGATTGAGGCAGAGAAGAAAAGGAAGAGAGGAGGAGAAAGAGATGCTACATAACAGAGCTGATATCTGAGGTAAATCAGCAAACATTTCTTGTGATAACTTGAGGAAGTTGGAGCTTCCCTATCAAGTTGAAGCTTGATAGCTGTTAGTTGTAGCTCACTGAGGTTAGAGCCTCCTGTAGGTTGGAGCCTGCAGAAAATTGAAGGGAGTTGGAGCTTCCTTGCAAGTTGTAGCTTGCAAAATTGAGGTTGGAGCCTCCTGTGGGTTGGTGCCTACGGAAAAACAGTGGTGAGAGGGAGTTGGAGCTTGCCTTTGCATCACAACAATAATAAAATGTGGTTTTCTCCCTTTATTGGTTTCCACTTATATCTGCTGTCTCTATCTGTGTTGCCTATGTACTGAGATGATTTACCAAATCTGCATAATGTTTGCTGCTCTCATAATAATTTTGATGACACATTAATTTAATACTTGCTGCAACATATTAAGATTGTTCATGTATTAAGGTTGATTATAAAAATAAGTTGTAAATAAGCTGATGAAAATTTTAAAAAGCTCATATATGTGTTAAACTGATTCACCCCCCCCCCCCCCCCCCTTCTCAGTTTAACTAAGAATTCAACATAGCCACGATCCCATCGATCCCATCTGGGACAACCTCTGGTCTCTGAGCCTCTGGCCCAAAGATTCAACTTTCATGTGGCTTTTATGTCATAAGAGAATCCTCACTTGGGACAACCTCATCAAAAGGGGTTTTACAGGGCCTTCATGATGTCCCAACTGTACTAACCAGGATGAAACAATCCAACATCTAATGGTTACCTGTCCACTAGCAGCTTTCCTCTAGGAAAAAATCAGCTTCAGATGCAAAAAATAAGGAAGAACACGAAGGGAATTGAACTCCACCATTCGCAATTGACCCTCTGCTCCATACAATAGTAACTTACTCAATTCTTATCCCAGGTCTTACTCTTTGGACAATATGGAAAGAAAGGAACACGTGGATCTTCAAGAACCAAAGCACTCCTCAGGAAGTTCTGTGGAAAAATCTTCATGGTAACATACGGGAAACTTTGGCTCTCTAGCATTGGCAACAGGAAGATCTCCCCACGCAACCTCAAAAAGATCTATTTGGGAAAACTGGCAACTCGTGCTCCCTCCTTGTCTTCTTCCTAATCGCTCACACAAAACTCATGTGAAAGCTCCAAGAAAATGGATCCCACCCTCAGCCAGTTTATTGAAGCTGGATTTTGATGGAGCCTCAAAGGGCAATCCAGCTGATGCAGGATATGGGGGAATCTTCAGGGATCACAAAGGTAATCCTTTGTTAATCGTCTTTGGATCCATAGGATGGGATTCCAACAACTCGGTGGAACTTGAAGGCTTATGGCAAGGGTTGTGCCTAGCTCAGCAACACAACTACTTCCCCATTAAAATCGAAGGTGACTCCAAAATTATCATCAACATGGTCAATCAACTTCTTATGGGAGCCTGTACATCCAAAGTCGCTGACAGCTGGAGACTAACTGCAAGACTGGATCTCATAGCAGATTTGTTGCAACAACACCGGGCCATATCCTTCAAACATGTCAAGAGATTTGGCAACAAGGTGACAGATCTATTGGCCAACAAAGGTGTGACTAGTTCTCAAATCCTTACTGTAGGACCCCTCACCATTCTTGATGACAATAACTTTATACATGAATGCACTAATCTGGTGCACGAAGACAACAAACCCCCAGATGCGGGTGTTTAAAGGCATATACACGATTCTGTGCTTATGGGTCAGTGCGTGGTAGGGCCACATGGCCACCCACAAGCCACACCTATGGCCATCAATTTCATTTAATAGCTAGGGTCGTCACCTTGAGCAACATTTACTCTGCTGCGAACATTGAGGCTGCTCCTCTTGCATCAAAATGTCGTTCCTTGTTCACTTGTCCAGTTATGTTCTTCGGTCCTCTAGTTATGCCTTTTGGCCTTTTGGCTCTGCCTTTCGGCCTTCTGGTTCTATGCCATTCCAGTCTTCCCCCCTGCGAAGCTGCTGCTTCCCTAAGGTTGTGGAGCCAAGCTTCTGCACGTCGACTGGGAGACGTTGTAGTCTTCAGAGCTGCATTGAAATTCTTCCAGGCCACCACTACTCTTAGAGTATCCTTTTCCAATTGTGCTTCTCTACTGCCTCTGGCCTTAACCCCACCTCTGTGCTTCAGTTGCCTTCCACCAGCCCTGTTCCCTCCACTTCTCAGAGCGCCTTCCACCCCCACTGTGCCAATATGCCTTGTCTCAGGCATAGCATGCGATGCAGGTGTGGCAGCAGCAAGGGCCACGCTTCTTATCTGTCCCCCTCCTCTCTTTCCAGTTCCTTGTCCTCCTCCCTTGAGCATTCTTGGGGCAGGTACCCTGAAACCCACAGCGGAAGTGGTCTTCTGTTTAGTCTGTCTCGTTACTCTGCTTGACCCCCTACCTCTGAGCCATCTCCACAACCTCCTCCTCGCCTGGTACCCTCTAACTTTCCAGAGACCCCCACCACTTCCCAATTCCACTTTCATTGCATCTCCGATAGCCCTCATGTCGTAGCCACCATCTTAGTTTCCTTTTGCAAGGAACCCGCCGAGGCTCCCAGCCAAAGTCAGCCCATTCCGCAAACACGCCCTCACAGCGACCTCGGCCCTTCTGAAGAGGTGAAGAAGCAATAGGCTCCTGGCAAGCATAATTCGTGCTCGAACAACAGTAGCAGCTTGGGATATAGTAACGGCGACAAGGAGCAGAGCAGGCAAGCTGGTGGTAAAGGTGATGACGCCACAAAGCCACGACAGGCTGCACCACGCTCCGAACAAGCTGATGAAGATGAATACAGATGCCTCATAGTCGAAGAACCACCTCCAGCACCCCATGATACTTAGACTTTTAGGTTTTATCCAGTTTACGAATCATAGCATCATAGTTTTGTTATTTGTTTCTATCTTTGTTTGGTACAATCACTCATGTCTGTATAACGTTGGTTTCCTCACTCGAGGTAGCGACTCAAATTCTCTTTGGGCTGGTTTCCCCTGCATGGGAAGCTCCATTTTTGTTATTTTGTTGCAAACAATGCCACTGATATAGGCCTGAACTACGGAGGCTAGAGCCTCCATGTATTTTATGTTTAACTAACAGAATTTAGTCTTACTTAGAAAAAAAAATATACAATAATGTTTCAATTCTCACATCAAATACGACATAATTTATTTAATTCCTAATGAACACTCTGGTAACCTTATTTTATTTTTTAATTAATCATCATAAATTAATATGATTAATAAATTATTATAGATATGTTTTGTCTTTTTTTCTTTCCAGAAGAAAAAAAGGTATATATTGTATTTCTTTATTTTTATATACACACATATAAATGCCATTTAAATCAACATATTTTAAGAAGTATAATGTAATTATTTATTATTAATCTAAAATTTCATAAATTATTATATAATTATATTTTTTAAAAAATTAAATGATATATTTAGTAATCTTATTTTAATAATTTTAATATTATTATATACATTAAAAATAAATTAAAATACAATATTTAATATTCCATGTTATTATTATTTAACATACGTTTAATCTATTCATTCACTATTAATCTAAACTTTCATAAATTATTATATAATTATATTTTTTTAAAAAACTGAATTTTTAAATTATATATTTAGTAATCTTATTTTAATAATTTAATATTATTATATATATTAAAAATAAATTACGATACAATATTTAAAAGGGCATGTTATTATTATTTAATAATTATATTGTTGGATAATTTGTTTTAGAGATTGAAAATAAAAAATATCATTCAGAGAAGAAAAGATCATATATTAATAAAAGACATATATTAATGAAAGACATATTATCTTCTCTATCTTTCTAAAATAGCGTCCAAAATTTTTTGGTGAAGTTTTCTTGTCCATAAAACTAAAGATAACTATTCTATCCCTTTAGAAAACTGGGAAAACTACCTTAAGAAGGTGTATGACTCTTCGGACACTATGGGCACCACCTTAATCACTCCAATTAAGGAGGATGTATTCTCGCTTGACAACATTCAGTCTCGTATCAGTAAGCTCACTAATGGCAAAGCTAAAGATATTGAAGGATACCAAGCTAAGATCCTTAAAATGGGAAGATCTATCCTCATTCCTTATCTCCACAAGCTTCTCAATTTGGTTGTAATACATGGCTTCCCTCGGCTTTGGACACAAGAGTGTTTCATATAACTACAGGACCATTATGGTTAGCCTTATCCTGGCCAAGCTTTATGGGCTCATTTTGGAGAAGAAGCTTAGCCTTTGGCTTGAAAGCCAGAGAAAAGGAGCTAAAGGACAAGTTGGTTTTAGGAGCCATCACACGACTATTGGCCATTTGGTCACTCTTAAAATCATTTGGAGGAATTTTGCAATAGTAAATTCAACCTCTTATGTTTCTTTGCGGACTTTAGACAAACATTCAACATTGTTCCTCGAGATAAACTTTGGGAGAGACTTAAAGAGATCATGGTCCCTCCTAAGTTGAGGAATATTATTATGATCCATCTCTACGAGACCGTCACTACCAAGCTTAAGACTAACGAGGGGTGGTCTAAAGACATTAAATGAAATATTGGAGTTAAGCAAGGGTGTACCCTATCCCCTACCATTCTTGGCATATACATCGATAAGCAAGAGGGGTATCTGGAAACTACGGGGTGTAAGGGCATCAAGGTTGCTCGTGTTCTCGTTACTCTTATCCTCTATGCCGATGATATCGATCTTCTTGAAAAAAAGCCATGATGACCTTGACAAAAAGCTCTAGATTGTTCATGATTACTTCTCCAAGATGGGTATGATAGTTAATAATGACAAGACTAAATTCATGATCAGTAAATCCAAAAAGATCACCCATGGTAGTTACGTGTATAATAACCGGTGCTTAGAGCAAGTTTCTTCTTATAAGTATTTGGGCATTGACTTCCCTCATCACCTCAACTGGAATTATAGCATTGATAAAAGGATTATTGGGGGTTGGAAATCTTATTATGAGCTTGAATTTTTTTTAAGTCAGTCTATCTTTACATTTGGAGTAAAAAGAGGTTCCTCTTTGAGACCCTTGCCACCCCTGTTGTCTTATAGATATGTGAATTTTGGGGTTGCAGTATATCAAGAGAGTCATGGAGGAAGATTGAGATTATTCAAAGAAATTCATAACCTACAACCTTAAGATCAAGGGAAATACTCCCTATCATATCCTCTTGATTGAATCTGGTTTGTCCCCCATTGAAATTATGACTATCTTTAGATATCTTATGCACAAGAAGAATCTTGACAACAGGGAATAAAAATGGCTCCCTCAAATTTCTTCTAACTGTAGTCAAAATCCTCACCTTCGCCTCAAGCGCGGGTGGCATAAGGATGCCCAGTCCTGGCTCAACCATTGGATAATTAAGGAGGAGCTCAGTATGGAAAGCAAAGATGATATAAAAAATAATATTACCTCCAAGTTTAAGAAACGTTGTGGCAGAATCAGGAGCTAGAGGGTAAAAGGAAGCTAAGATACTATAAGGAAGTGATCAAACCCACCCTTGATAATCAGAATGATCTCTCTGTGTTGTCCAATAATAAGAAAAAAAGAACATCACTAATATCTAAGAACTAATTCCCATGATCTCCGGAGTGAGACTGAACGATGGTCTATTCCCAAGACCCCTTGGAACGATAGAATCTGTCATATCAGCAACTCTAAGCATGTGGAAGATGAAAAGGACTTTCTTTTAGACTGTCGGACTCTTACTCACATTCGCTCTCAATTCCCTACCATCTGCCACACTTCCAATCTTCTTGAACTATTAAGCCAACCCACCTATAGTGATCTTGGAACACTTATTTCCCTTCTCTTTGACCATAAAAATAAGATTTTGAAGAATCAAACTTAGATTCTTTCTCCTCTCTTAAGGTCTGATATACTGTATTAGTCTTAAGGTATTGGTCTTAACGAATAATAACCATCATCATCAATAATTTTATTGTTGGATAATTTCTTTTCGAAATTAGATATAACAAAGTGACATATTGTATTATTATAAAATATAATCTAGTTTTTATTTCAAATCAATTAAACTAAAAAACTTAATTGTTGGATATTTTTTTTTCCATTGGATATTTAAAATGCCATGTTATTATTATTTAATAATTATAATGTTGGATAATTTCTTTTCGATAATGGATGTAACAAAGTGTCATATTGTGTTTTTATAAAATATAGTTTTTATTTCAAATCAATTAAAATAAAAAAAATAATAATAATTTTAAAGATTAATTTTTCATAATTTAATATATGAGAATTTCAATATCAACAATAATTTCAACAAAGTGGCTTATTATGTTTTTAAACAATATAATTTTTGTTTCAAATCAATTAAAATAAAAAAATTAATCAATTTTTAATAATTTAATATATAAAAATTTCAATATCAACAATAATCTCATTTTTTGAATATAACAAAGTGGCATATAGTGTTTTTATAAAATATAGTTTTTATTTTAAATCAATTAAAATTAAAAATTAACTAATTTTTAATAATGAATATAAATGGAAAATATTTTATATATATATATATATATATATATATATATATATATATATATATATATATATATATACACACACACGCTTAGTCTAATTTATAAATCAAATGAATAAATAAATTTACCACTCTGAAAATAAAATATTAGAATATTCTAATTTAAAATATTTATCTCATTTTGATTAAAATTAACTAGATAGATAAATAAAATTTGAATAAAAAAAATATTTTATCCAAAAGAGTAATAAACAAGTCTGATTTTATTACTCTTGTTTAACCTTATTGGACCAAATAAATGTCATTTGTCTTTTCAATTAAAATTATTAATTAAAAAAATGTCATACGAGTATGAGTTATGGATATTTAGACATGTGATATTTCAAGTCATAATATTGGTTGTAGTATTATAAGAATATTTATACTAAAGAGAAGTGGGCTTGAATATTTATGGTTAAAAATCTTGTTACATGTTTTTTTAAATATACATATATTTAATTCATACTAATTATCTTTAATAATAATAATAATAATAGTAGATCACAAGTTAGTTTTTTTAACAATAAGTATTTCTATACCTAAAAATGTTTATTATTTATCTAATTTATATAGTTCCACTAATATTTAATGTAATGAAACTTACATTATCTATATATATATATATATATAAATATTTAAAATCATAATTAATTAAATAATGAAAATTAATAATAAACAATAAATACAATACATAGAATGAAAATCTACCTAAATCATGATTTAACTTTAGATCCTTTTTATTATAAAAAAGATTTGCACCTATCTTTTTCCACTATAAAAAAAAAATTCACATCCTAAAAAAGATATGAGAATTAATATTTTTTTACGCCTAAGAAAATCTGAAGTTAAGATGCATCTAAAATATTAAATATAGGGTCTTGGTTAAACGGTGGTGATGAGGAGGGAGTTCAGAAACAAAAACAGAAAAAAAAGAGATAAAAATGAAATTAATACCAAACTTTAAAAAAAAAAAAAAAAAGATATTAAATATCGCTAAATATTCTCCATATTATGTTAGAATATTTAAAAATCCATCCAATAAAATTAGAATTTAAATTAATTAAGTGATAATTAACCATAAATATAATGTTATATAGAATATCTAGAGAAAAATTATATATATATATATATATCAATTTACTATTTTAAAAGAAAAACCTATTTACAGTGGTTGCTACTATGCTTTGGTTTTTCATAATGTGCTTAAAATATATTTACAAATTGTTTTTTCTGCTACATAATTATAATTTTCAATCACTTACGATCCCTACTATTTACAAATATTATGGTTTATATCAATATGTTCTTTCGGTTGCATCATGTGAAATGACTCATCACCAGTTAATGGTTCTTCATCAAATTTAACTCCACGAATTCCAATTGTTGGATCAACCAAACAACTTTCTCCACCAAACTCAGATGTTGCTTGTGCACACACTACTTCATAACTTGTTGCTATAGTGGCAACCCCAACCTTCAATTTTTCATCAAACATGGTGCCTACCATATTATCAAAATCAATCCTTGTTTCAAAAAGGAAACCACACATATCATCAACATAATGTTCATCCACCCTGTTGTGCGGCATCCGAGCATGCATGTGCTCATTGTCAATTTTATTGATAATTTCAGCTTCACCAAATTCATTAGCTTCAGTTGTATTCACCAACGAACATCTCACTTTGCAATCATCATCCACATGTGTTTTGTCACAATCATCTTCACCATCCACATTATAGTGGAGTGCTTGAGCATTGATATGCTCATGCTCTGCTTCACATACAAAGGCTTTAAATTCTCTCTTTGAAATTTTTGTTGCATATTCTTCATCCATATGCATGCTTTCATAGTGGGTTTCACGATCATCTTCACCATCCACATTAGAGTGGAGTGCTTTAGCATTAATATGCTCTTCCTCTGCTTCACATACAGAGGATTCAAATTCTCTTTTTGCAATCTTTATTGCATCTTCTTCATCCATATGCATGCTTGCGTAATGGTTTTCAATTTTATAGTCTTCACGACTATCTTCCACTTTTGAGTGGGGCTCTCCAAGCTATTTTGTCCTCTCATTGTCTTGCTCATATACTTTGAGATCTGCAGCTGACTCAAAAAATTGTGACACATCTTGTTGTCACATATCACTCCCCCTTCCACGAAATTCTTCTTTCAAGATGTTCCATGCTTCCTTGGAAGCTGTAGCTTTTGCTACCTTGCACATAACTGTTTCATCCATTGCATGTTGAATGAAAATAAAGGCTATGGAATATTTAAATTTAGGATGTGGTCACAGATCCATGATACACCAATCAACCTCGACTTCATCTTTGTCTTCTTCTAGAATTATCGGTTCGTCAGCTGCAGCATGAACCTCTCTAAACACGACAGCAATATCTACCTCTTTTTTAATCCCTTTTCTTTGTCTTATTCAGTCGTGCTTTGCAGACCATGACTGTTGTCATTCCTCTGTATTATAGCTGCTTGCATGATTGCATGAGGTTATCTTCCATGTCACCTCCGAAAAAAATTATGAGTTTAAATATGTGCCCCAGGCCATGACTGATGTCATTCCTCTGCATTATTGTTGTTTGCATGATTTCATGTGGTTATCTTCCATATCACCCCCGAAAAAAACTATGAGCTTTAATATGCTCCCTAGTAAGGCACAATCTTCACCCAAAAACCTGTCATGTTTGAGAAAACACCGAAATATTTTTATAGATAGACGGTATTTTGCAAAGCCCTATATTTTCTTGTCAATAAAAACTCCAAAAACTACAAAATATTTTTTATTCACCTCTTATGAAACCTCTTTAAGGAAAAAATTTTAAGCTTTGAAATCACTTTTAAAAATAACTTAAGAAACAACTTTTAACCTTTGAAATACCTTTAAAAAGAACTTTTAAAATGTTAGATCTAAGACTTTTGTGATCCATTTTGTAGATAAATGTCTTTCAGATTAATCCTAATGATGTGATTAATTCAAAATACATTTATCTAAACTTTTATAATATATATCTCAACTCACAAAACCTTGGAAATGCATTCATATCTTTCAAAATATCATAAAAGACTTCTTAAAGGTTTTTCGAATGCCCTTTGAATTTTTTCAACATGTTTGATGCTGACTTTTTTTGTTCACTAATGCATTAGAAGTGTACTATGGTAATGTGTAATGCTCTTCATTTCAAATGGCACTCCGTTAGCGTGCTAACGATGCGAAAACTAAAAAGGCCCTGCATGCTGGCGAAACCACGTAAGTTCAACACCCTTAGCGCGGATGTTGTTGTCACCCACTAGAATTATAACGCATTGTATATAATCTACAAAGTGCATTATAGCTTCAAACAAGAAAAAAAATATTCTCCTCTCACTCTCACTCATGCATTGTTGCTAATCGACCCTCTCTTTCAACTCTAATCTTTATGTCCTTAGCTCTAATACCAATCTGTTAGAAAGGAAAAGAGGAGAAATACAAATAATTTAAGAATAAAACGAGCATCTTCTCTTCTGTTGATTGCATAAACTTGATTGACTTGACTTGATTACAAGGAACTCATGAAAGGTATTTAAATCTTTTCGACTAGCAACTCGCCTAATATAACTCGACATAAAACTATTCACTAAATTCATCTATCACTTAAATTCGACTTGACTCAACACTCAATTGAGTGACTCTCTAAATATAACAAACTCTTCATGTATAAAGTAATTAGCTTATTTTAAGAGAATTGTTATTTTTTCTTTTGAAAAATAAAGTGTAGAAATCAAATGGAAAGTACGATTTGGAATATATAGATAATAAAACATGGTAATGGTACCCACTTCAGATGAGGTTGCACCGACCACCTCTTCCCTACCACATTTAAGAGTACTAATATCTTTCCTTTTAGTACCTTACATACACACACATGCTTTGGAAACAATCAATGAATGGCTTGTTAATTTGTTTTACGAGCATACACTAAATATGAAAAGTATGTTCTTTTAATTCCTGCAATTAAAAAGATACTCCTACAGTTATGTTCATTTCCTTTTGATTATGGAAATTGATTGCAATTCACCCGCTATCTATGTCTTTTAATTTTAAATTATGGCATTTGATTGTGATTAACCAATGATCCATGTTTTTTTATTCATTTAAATTATGAAAATTGATTGTAATTCACCCACGATTGATTAGAAGAGAGGGAACAGACAAAAGCTTGGAACATTGCCTCGGGATTTTTGCTATAAAATTCGAAGACAAGCTCTCTAGAGATTATAAATGTATGCATAATTTACATTGGCTGTAGCTTTTAACAATAAAATTCGAAGACAAGATTTGTACAGATTATTAAATGTATGCATAACCATTGACTAAATCCTGCAAAGATGCAAAATTAATTTACGGATTTTGCAATGTCCTCATCCCATTACTTCATTGAAAATACAAGTAATGTGTCGTTTGTAAAAATCGAAACCGTAAGCCCAAATCATAATACCATATGCTCTATGTACAAACCCCAACCATAACCCAAATCATAATACCAGACGTTGTGTCTCCTGGTCAGCAATCACTCGTTTAAAGCAAATCCATACCCGACTTCATGTCGCCTATCGTGTTTACATGCAAACAGCCTGAAATATCCTTCCTATAACTATGCAACATTGCAGTGCAAACAACTAGGATTAGAATCTGAATAACATTTACCACTTCTTCTGGATTTCGGAGTTGTAATTCATTTCCAGGTAGCATTTATCGTTGTCTTCCAGAAATTGAAAGTAAACGAATAAAGAAATGTGTTAGATGAGATTCAATTTTTTATAAAAGAAAACCTGAAGAAGAAAAACGAAGATCTTGAAATGGTTGGTGTTTGCATTCATGGCATGAGTGTTTGCAACTATGGTGGTGGTTATATTGTGTCACCTCCTAGGAGGCATGTGGGAGGCATGAAGCATGGCCAAGAAAGGTAAAGGCTGCGTGGAGGACGTGAAGGCCATGATGTCGAAGGAGATGAAGGTGGCGGAGATGGCAATGGTGGAGGTCACACGGAAACTCAGGAGATGTCACTTAATGGTCTGTTGGAATTTCTAATAATTCCAAAACAATGACTAAGAGAATAATACTCTCCTTGTAACACAGAGAATAAAATAAAATTTTCTTACTGCTGGACAGAGATGGCATAAAATAGCTTTCTATTTCAATAACAGAACTAAAACTACTATAGAATGATAGATTTCTTCCTCCTCTGAGAGATTTACAAAAACTGGACTGACTTCTACAGACGCAGTGCACACTAATCTTCTCTGTCTCTCAAAATGCACAAAACAGTGCTCTGTTATGCTTCATTGTGTTTTCTCTGCCTGTGGGCTTACACAGCAATACAACATTACTTACAACTATGGGCCTTTCATTCTTTTTATATGGCGCGGCGGAATGAAAAACATAAAACAAAGAAATAAACAAAAAACTTTAAACTAAAATTTCTTTTGCGCGATATGCAAGTGGAGTCCACATCGCAATCGGCAATCGGCGATCAACGGATGAGAAAAACGGTTTGGACAAACAAATTTGCGATGTTGCGATTGTTATTGTGGTGGGACCACATTGCATTGCAAGTATTACAATGAGCTTGCGATCTGGGCGGATGGCAATAAAAGATTTTCGATGTGCGATTAGCGACATCGGCGATCGGCGGAACTATGGTGTAGCAGACCTTGGACTTTGCGATTGCGATGTAGCGATGAGCAATGTGTGATGTGCAATGTGTGACTATGGTGGGACCACATCGCATCGCAGCATCGGCATCGGCGGAAGACATAAGCGAAGGGTGGAAGACTTGCGATGAGTGATTAGTGATTGTGGTAGGGACCACATCACATCGCACCATCGGCAGTTTAAAACTTCAGATGGATGGAGAATTCTTGTGACGAGTGATTGCGATGAGCGATTGTGGTGGTGTAATATCCAATTTTCAGGGATATCTCTAAAACACAAGCAGACTCCAGCTAGAGATGGACTGGGAGGGCATTTACCAGATATTTCACCTCTGAAAAGAGGATGAGATCTGGAGGCTATCTGACCCTTTCTAGACTCTGTCTAAGAGTGTGGGAGAAAACACAACAAGTGGTACAGAAATCGAATTGCAAATGGAAGGAATAACAGAAATGCAGGCATGCAATAGCATGTATATAAAACATGCACAGATACTCAAGAAATACCAAGAGAACGCTGAGCCATTTTATTATTCTAATAAATATAGAGGAGTGCAATAGGTGATCAAAGCAATAACACCTAAACTTGCACAAGGCAAGTTAAGATCTATTCTCAAAACACTGTTGTGTTTCAGATCTGCGTTGCATGGAATGGCTGAGTTTTAGATCTGCGTTCCAGCAGCTAAAAACGGCCATGTAGTTGTCTGGAAATACCTCCTTGCGGATCTGTGCTTTCCTTCCAATGATCACACTACCACTGTCTGGGATCTAAAATAATATGATCACTTGCTGATCCATAAATTCCCCAATAGACGTGTTGCTACTCCTGCGCTCGATCTCCTGTCCAAGATCCTCCAATAATGCCAACCGGAGCCTTCCAAATACGGACTGTGTCTTCCCACTCAGCACCGTGCATTAAATAAATGCGATGCTCCTCCATAGATGCCGCGCAGGCAATAGACGCGTTGCTCCTCCACAAATACAGTGGATCGTTCTTCCTACAAAAACACTGATGGGTCTACCTCACCCGAGCAGGCACTCGAAGTCACCTGGGGCTGAGGGCGAGATCTCCGAATGAAGACACTCAATGTGCTAAACAGCGCTGTAGACAAGTTAAACAGCCAGCGTGCTCAATAGTTGCAATGACCAAATTCAAAATGTATAAACTCCCATGATCCCAAAATGAGGTGGCTATCATCTTAATATAGTGTTGGCCACTCTCAAAACCTACAGTCGCCTCCACCCACAATACCACGGTAATATCCCTTGGCTGCGTGTGTCTCCACCCATGATACCATGGTAATATCCCTTGTTACGTGCTCAATTTGGCCCCCTTGATTACAACGTGCATCTACTAGGAAGTCCCTCTTATTTTAGAGTGAGTCGTGTTCCCTTAACTCACTTTTATTCATAATCTAACTACTTCAAGCAAAATTGACCAAAATCAAATATTCCAATTAGCCATTGGTAATTGGGAATATTACAGTCTCCCCTGGTAGAATGTTGCTTGTCCCCAAGAAACTGTAGTGATAGATGCTGCAATATTTTCTCATTCTCCCAAGTAGCATCCTCATCCGGCAAATTCTTCCACCTTACCAAGAACTCCCAGATTGTCCTGTTCTGCAGCTACCTTTCCCTGGTATCAATAATTGCCTCGGGCTGTAATACCAAATGCCCTTCATCATCTGTAGGTGGCAGCGCCGTTGTTACTGTCACCTGCTGCCCCAATGCCTTCTTCAAACATGACACATGGAAAATGTTATGAATATTGCTGCCTTGGGGCAGCTCCAACTCATACGCAACCTGTCCAACTCTTTGTATCACCCTGTATGGTCCATAAAAACAAGGCTTGAGCTTCTCAGATCCCTTATGTTTCAGTGATGATTGTCGGTATGGCTATAAACGTAGGTAGAACAAGTCTCCTACCTCAAACTGTCTTACCATCCGACCCCTATTGGCATACCGCTTCTGCTGGTTCTGCGCTGTAGCCATGTTATCCTTGAGAGCGTGGAGAATGTCCTGACTCTCTTGGATCCAATATTTGGCTCTCGGAGCCTTGCTAGCACCCAACATCATATCAACAAAAGATAAATAATGGTACCCATACAAAGCATAGAACAGATTCATACCGATGGACATGTGATATGTGTTGTTGTAACAGTACTCCCCCAAAGGCAGCCACTTCAAACATGCTCTATGCTGCCCACTAACATAGTTACGCAAGTAGCCCTCCAGCCACTTGTTAACTATCTCTATTTGCCCATCTGTCTGTGGGTGATAGCTGGTGCTTGGTGTCAGCTCCGTCCCTACCAGCTGAAAAAGCTCCTGCCAGAATCTGCCCATAAAGCGGCTGTCCCTATCACTGATGATGGTCTTGGGAAGACCATGCAACCTGAAAATCTCTCTCAAGAACAGCTCCTCCACCTGTGCTGCTGGATAGTGTACAGATATGGCGAAAAAATGTGTGTACTTCATCAGCCGATCAACGACAACGTATATACAGTCCTTGCCCTACACCGTGGGAAACCCTGTGATGAAATCCATCGAAATTCTGCAACAAGCCTGTGGGATGGTTCATCTCCTCCTTGTTTCTTTGGCAAACTTCGCACTCCCTGATATGCCGGAGCACGTCCCCCTTGAGGCCTTTCCATGAGAACCTCTCTCTGATAGCCCAGTAGGTTTTGGTAAACCCCTGATGGCCAGACAATGGTGAGTCATGAAACACCTGAAGTATCTTCTTCTTGAGTTGGGAGCCCTCCATCAAGAAGATTCTATCTCTGTAGTAGATGATCTCATCTATCACCCTATATCTGTCATCTATCACCTGACCATCCAGAACCTCACAGGAAAATCTATCCTTGGAGTACTCCACCAAGAGTCGAGCCTTCCACTCTGTATCCAAGCTCATCAGAGACAACGTGGCAAGCCTACGTGAAAGTGCATCTGCTACCACGTTATTCTTCCCTTTTACATATTCAATGTCAAAGTCATAAGTCTGGATCTTGCTGATCCACTTCTGTTGCCTTCCCTGTAGTTGTTTTTGCTCCAAAAAGAACCTGAGGCTGTTGTGATCAGTTCTTACCCAGAACTTGTTACCCACTAAGTACTGCCAGAATTTTGCTAATGCATGCATAATGGCAAAAATCTCTTTGTCGTATATAGGATACAACCGCTCATGAGGAAGGATCCTTCTACTCTCATAGGCTATAGGGTGGCCTCCCTGCATTAAGACTGCGCCGATCTCCTCTCTTGATGCATCACACTCCAAAAAAAAAGGCTGCGTAAAATCCAGCAACGCAAGCACTCGACAACTGCTCATAACCTCTTTGATCCTGTCAAAAGCCCGCTGCGTTGTATCCGACCAACTGAATGCCCCCTTCTTCGTAAAATCTGTAAGGGGTACCGCAAGCTGAGAGAAAATCTTGATGAACTTCTTGTAATATGTGAAGATGCCAATAAATCCTCGAAGTTCCGTCACGTTTCTTAGCTCTGTCCAGTCTCTGATGGCCCTGATCTTCTCCTCGTGAACCCTCACTCCATCCACTCCTATGATGTGTCCCAAATACAACATCTCATTCATCCCAAACTCACACTTGGAGAGCTTAGCATAGAACTGTTGCTCCTCCAAGATATGCAGTACCGCCTCTATGTGCTGGAGGTGCTCCTCCCAAGTCCTGCTATATATCAATATATCATCGAAAAATACCAACACAAACTTCCTCAGATCACTGCGGAAGATATGGTTCATGCATGACTGGAAAGTAGCTGGGGCGTTGGTTAGCTCGAAAGGCATAACCAAAAACTCAAACTGGTCGTAATGGCACCTGAAAGCAGTCTTGGGAATGTCTTGTTCCTTCACGCGAATCTGGTGGTACCTGTATCTCAAATCAATCTTTGAGAAGAACTGGGTTCCTCTCAGCTCATCCATCAGCTCGTCAATCCATGGTATGGGGTACCTGTTCTTCAGCGTCTTCTTATTTAAGGCCCTATAATCAATGCACATTCTCAATGTGTCGTCCTTCTTCTTCACCAACACCACTGAAGAAGCAAAGGGGCTGGTGCTAGGCTGAATATGTCCAAGAGCCAACAACTCCTGGATGGCCCGCTCAATCTCATCCCGATAGGCCTTGGGGTGCCTATAGGGTGTGATAATAATGGCCTGGATGCCCTGTTCTAGCTCAATAGTGTGCTCAAACCCCCAATCTGGTGGCTGTCCCGGCGGTATCTCTCCAAATACTATCTCATACCTATTGAGGATGGCATGTATATCTAGATGAACTGTCTGCCTGGTAGCCCCTGCCACTGATGCTCGTAACTCAACTACCCATTCTACGTCTCCCTTCTGGAATTCTGCCTCCATCCGGTGAGCTGAAACAGTCTGAGGTGGGTAAGTGTGCATCCCACGTATCTTCTCATGCTTCCCAGTCTTCTTGTCATCCCATTCCATTTCCAAGGCCTCCCAATCTGTGGTGACTTTTCCCAAGGTAATCATCCACTACACACCTAATACCACATTGGTATCTGGTATGTTAACCACGAAAAAGTGGTTGGTCACTATGTAGGTACCCATTATCACATCCAGCTCTGGAACATACCTGGCATACTAGATTGTTTGATCTCCTGGAACCAACACTGAAAATCCATCGAATCTCTCTGTCGGTATGCCTCTCCTCTCAACCATCTATGCATCGATGAAGTTTTGGGTTGCCCCACTGTCTACCAAAACTGAAACTCACTACCCATGCACTTTCCCTCAGACCCGCAGCGTCAGATACTTGGGTGCTCCTTGCAATGCTGCAAGGGTCCCCCATGTGGGTGCAAAAGTTGTACCTGTTGCCCCTGATGGTGGAGGTGGAAAATGGTCCTGCTCTGTCTAACTGTCTCCTGCCTCCCCATCCTCATATTCATCTTCTTCCCTGATACTCTCGGAGAAGACCTCAATAAAATGTGCTTTGCCAACTACACATCTGTGACCTGGTGCCCACGGGTCTTGAGAGGTAAAGCACAACCTCTTCTTCTTCAACTCCCTCCGGGCATCATCATCAAGCTGAACCCTACCCTCATTCCCCTTTGGAGGTGGAATCCTCACATCCTTCCCCTTTAGCTAGAAAGCCTGTTTCTGGGGGTAAGGTGTCCTGGTCCAAGGTAAGGCATCCTACAAATCCCGAGTTCTGCCAATTGCATCCTGGAGTGTGGCCAGTCTAGTGGATCTGACTAGACCTCGAAGTGGCTCTGCTAACCCCTCAACAAACATGTAGATCATCCATGCTACGGATAGATCTGGTACCATCACTGAAATCCTCAAGAAATCTGAAATATACTTCTCAGGACTCCTGGTCTGTTTGAGCCTTGTTAGCTCAACAAAGTGCTCCTCTGGTTCCTTTCGATCGAACCTCTATATCAGTCTCAGAGTGAAATCAACATAGGTAGTCACGGTGGAATGCCCAAGTGTCACCCTTCCATGGAACCGCCAATCCTGAGCCTCACCCTCCAGATGTAGCGTGGCCACCTTCATGGCCTCCGTTTCTGCCATCTGGTTGAGCTGGAAATATACATCTAGCTTCTCTTGTTGAACCATCAAACGTAGGTAAATAGAATCGGCTCATTGTGCGCTGGGTGTCTCCATCATGATAATGTCGGTGCCCTCTATGATGGTCGTGGGGTCTGCTGTCCCGCTTGATCTGAACAAATTCCTTGAATAAAATGGCATCCATGAACTCCTGCCCTGTTGCCTGGTACTCAGAAAAATAATCACCTATGCGGTCTGGTTCTTCCTGTGCTCCTGTCCCCGTATCTACACTCAGAAAAGTGGGCATAGTGGCATGAATTGGGGCACGTGATGCCTGGTGCGAAGCGGCAACCTTCTCCTGCAAATGGTGGGATGTGCCTGACCCCTCACCATCTTAGAAACCCTTTGGGATTTCACGCTGTCTAGCCTCCACAGCCGTGAATCTCTGGCCCATCACATCTATCTGTCTCGCCAAATCCTGCACTGATCTGAGGAGTGCCTCCCCAAACTATTTTGCATCGCTATCCCCTGCCATTGGCTCTCCCTGCTCTACTTCTACCATAGGCTCCTCCTATTCTGTGTCCACCACTCAGACGCAGTCTCCTTCTCCGTAGTTGTTCTTCAACCTATGCTCAATATCTCTGTATTTACTACCTCTGTGGTAGATGTAGGGTTTTTCTTCCGATGACATAGACTACTAGCTCCACAGTCTGAGCTAGATCTATGCTCTGATACCACTGTAATATCCCTTTCTCAGGTATATCTCTAAAACACAAGCAGAATCCAACCAGAGATGGACTGGGAGGGCATTTACTAGATATTTCACCTCTGAAAAGAGGATGAGATCTGGAGGCTATCTGGCCCTTTCCAGACTTTTTCTAAGAGTGTGGGAGAAAACACAACAAGTGGTACAGAAATCGAATTGCAAATGGAAGGAATAACAGAAATGCAAGCATGCAATAGCGTGTATATAAAACATGCAAAGATACTCAAGAAATACCAAGAGAATGCTGAGCCATTTTATTATTCGAATAAAGACATAGGAGTACAATAGGTGATCAAAGCGATAACACCTAAACTTGCACAAGGCAAGTTAAGATCTATTCTCAGAACACTACTGTGTTTTAGATCTACATTGCATGGAATGGATAAGTTTCAGATTTGCGTTCCAATGGCTAAAAATGGTCGTGTAGCTATCTGGAAATACCTCTTTGTGGATCTGTTCTTTCCTTCCAATGATCATGCTGCCATTGTCTGGGATCTGCAATAATATGATCACCCACTGATCCAGTAATTCCCCAATGGACATGCTGCTACTCCTGCGCTCGATCTCCTGTCCAAGATCCTCCAAGAATGCCAACCAGAGCCTTCCAAATATGGACTGTGTCCTCCCACTCAGAAATGTGTAGTCAATAAACTTGCTGCTCCTCCATAGATGCCACGCAGGAAATAGACGCGCTGCTCCTCCACAAATACAGTGGATCATTCTTCCTACAAAAACACTGACGGGTCTACCTCACTCGAGCAGGCACTCGAAGTCCCCTGGGGCTGAGGGCGAGATGTCCAAACGGAGACACTCAACACGTTAAACAGCGCTACAGACAGGCTAAAAAACCAGCATGCTCAATAGTCGTAATGACCAGATTCAAAATGTATAAACTCCCATGATCCCGAAAAAGAGGTGGCTATCATCTTAATATAGTGTTGGCCACTCTCAAAACCTACGGCTGCCTCCACCCAGGATACCACGGTAATATCCCTTGGCTGCATGCGCCTCCACCCACAATACCATGGTAATATCCCTTGCTGCGTGCTCAATTTGGCCCCCTTGATTACAACGTGTGTCTACTAGGAAGTCCCTCTTATTTTAGAGTGAGTCGTGGTCACTTAACTCACTTTTATTCATAATCTAACTAAAATAAAAATTGACCAAAATCAAATATTCCAATTAGCCATTGCTAATTGGGAATATTACAGGTGGGACCACATCGCATCGCAAACTTTCAATCAGCAGATGACTTTTGGGAATGTGATTGCGATATAGAATATTGCATTGCAATGTAATACATTGACAGGTTAACATTGCGAAGGGGGATTTTAACATCGTTCCTTTGCAATGTGCGATGTGCGATGTCACAACATCGCATCACATCGGAACTTCTTCATATCAACAAGACAAATACTCAAAAAACTTTGCAATTGGCGATGAAGTGGTGGGGACCATTATGACGTGGCCCAGTTCAAAACTTAAAAGGACTTGGCACGTTTAAACAAAACTTCTTCCTGTTTGGTTGTTGAGGGCTTAAAATCCTGAAAAGAATGTCTTTAATAAAACTCTGTTGTTCTGTGGTTTAACCACGAAATTCTTCATTTCCTCTGCAAATTTAACTACTCCCATACAAACATAAATTCATCTCTACAATAGTGGTTGCTGCCCATCAACATTTAATCCCTCTTGAATGCATAAAAATGTACACTCAACCTTCTGCTGCTGCCCCTGTTGTACTCTGTTTCTACATGCACAGGTTACGCAGGTGACTTTAATATTTCAACACTCCCCCTTAAAGTCAGCTGCTGGGTTATCAGTCATACCCAAGAATTTTCTTAAATATTCAAAACTATTTTTTCCCAATGGCTTTGTCAGAATATCTGCAATTTGCTCCTCTGTTCTACAATTCTGTAAAACGATTTCTCCATTGCTCACCAATTCTCTGATATAGTGAAACTTGGCATCTATGTGCTTCGTTCTCTTGTGAAACACAAAATTATTTGATAATGCAATAGCTGAACTATTGTCACAATAAATCACTGTGCCCTTTACCTGTTCTTGACACAAATTCCTCAACATTCTTCTCATCCATACTGCTTGACACATTGCTACTGTAGCTGCCACATACTCTGCCTCTACTGTAGATAATGCTACAATAGATTTTTTCTTAGAAGCCCATGAAATGGCTCTTGAACCCATATGAAAAACATAACCGGATGTGCTTTTACGATCATCTACACTTCCAACCCAATCACTGTCAGTGTAACCAATTAACTCAGAATTTTCTGAAGTAGTATATAAAATCCCATACCTTTTAGTTCCTTTCACATATCTGAGAATTCTCTTCGCTGCTTGACAATGTGCTTCTTTTGGCCTTTCCATAAATCTGGAAATCAAACTAACAACATGCATAATATCTGGCCTAGTTGTAGTCAAATACATGAGGCTGCCAACTATGCTTTTATACAAACTAGGATCAAAATCCTTGTTGTTGTCATCTTTACTCAACTTCAATACCATTAGTGTGGGAGTAATTGTTGCCTTGCACTCCTGCATATTAAATCTTGCCAATACTTCATTAACATAATTTGCTTGAGAGATAAAAATCCCATTTTCTTTTTGTTCTACTTCTATTCCCAAGAAGTATCTCAACAATCCCATATTAGTCATTTCAAATTCATCTTTCATGACTGTTTTAAAATTTTCAATGAGGTAATCATCATTACCTGTGAATATCACATCATCAACATATAAAACAACAATGAGCATCTTACCGTCCTTTTCTTTGATGTATAATTTGGTTTCTCCTTCACATTTTTCAAACCCATTTTCCAATAGATAGGAATCTATCCTACTATACCATGCTCTTGGTGCTTGCTTCAGCCCATAAAGAGCTTTCTTCAATCTACAAACTTTGTGCTTTTGGCCCTTTTTCTCATAGCATAGAGGTTGTTCAACATAAACCTCTTCCATTAAAACTCCATTTAGGAATGCTGATTTTACATCCATTTGGTAAACCTTCCATTTGTTTTGTGCTGCTATAGACAACACTTCTCTCACTATTTCCATTCTTGCAACTGGTGCAAAAGTTTCTTCATAGTCTCTTCCATGCTACTGCTTATATCCCTTGACAACAAGTCTGGCCTTGTGCCTTTCAATCTTACCTTCAGCATTGCTTTTGGTCTTGTAGACCCATTTTATTCCAATAACTTCTTTACCTTCTGGGAGGTCAACCAACTCCCATTTTTTATTTTTCTCTATGGCTTTAATTTCATCATCCATAGCTTCTATCCATTTTCTATCTTTTATAGCATCTTCAAAATCAATAGCATCATCAACATGAAAATACAAAGAAAACAAAGAGTTCATACCTTCATTTGTTGCTTCTTGTTCATAAATTTCATTTAAATTTCTAAATCGGGTTCCTCTTTCATTTGATGTAGTTGTGCTTGAAGAAGCACTCAAATCTATTTCATGTTGTGTGCTTGGAGAAGCACTCTCATTTCTTCTAAAGGGTGTTCTTACTCCTGTTTGTGGTGTCCCTTGCTGTCCCTATGTTGGTGGAGGTTGTGCTACTGATGAGGTATTATTTTCAGCCACATTTTCCTCATCTTCATCTTGAGATAAACAACTTTTAACATTGACTGTTTTCTCAATGCTTCCACTTCAATGAATTACACATCTCTGCTTATAAAAAATTTCTTTGTGGATGGGTTATACAATCTATATCCTTTGGATTCTTCACAATATCCAAGGAAGATGCACTTCTCCCCCCTTACTATCCAACTTCTTCTTCAACTGATCTGGAATGTGTGCATAAGCCACACACCCAAAAACTCTCATGTGAGTGACTCCTTGTTTTCTGCCACTCCACGCTTCTTCTGGAACTCTGTTCATTACAGCTTTTATTGGGCATCTATTCAATATGTATGCTACACAATTTGCAGCTTCTTCCCAATACTCATTTGGCAAATGTTTTTCTTTCATGATACTTCTCACCATTTCCATTATGGTTCGATTCTTCCTTTCAGAAACTCCATTTTGCTGCAGTGTGTACCTTGTAGTAAATTGTTTGTGTATTCCACTCTCCTTGCAAAAATGAAGAAATTATTTTGAGATATACTCACCTCCTCTATTAGTTCTAAGAACTTTGATATGTTTCCCACTCTGTTTCTCTAAAAGAGCTTTAAAGTGGTAAATGTTTTTAAAGACTTCACTCTTATATTTCAAAAAATAAACCCATACTTTCCTTGTGAAATCATCAATGAAGGTCAACATGTAATTGCTGCCTGAAACTGGTGTTGTTTGCATCGGCCCACATAAATCTAAATGGATCATTTCTAAGGGTGCTTTCGCCCTTATGCTCTTTCCTGATGGAAATTTTTCTCTGTGTTTTTTTCCCAAGATGAAGCCTTCACATAGGTTGTTTGGTTTCTCAATCAATGGTAGACCTCTTACCATTCCTTTTCTGTGGAACAAATTCAGACCTCCAAAATTTAGATGTCCAAATCTCAAGTGCCATAACCAGTTCTCATCTTTCACTTCCTTCTGAAAGACTTCTTGAGTTACAACTGCTACATTCTTTCATTTTCCCTTCAAGTCGGTATTGAGCTTGAGTGGAAACATTCTATTGCTGGTCATTTGTATTTCAGCAATAATCTTCTTGCTTGGAGGTATATCCATTATTGTGCACACATCATTCTTAAAGAATACATTGTAACCTTTGTTTATGAGCTACCCAGTGCTCAAAAGATTACATTTCAAACCAGGAACATAGTACACGTCTTGTACACATTTCTACTCTCCATTTCTTGCACGAATACTAACTCTGCCTTTTCCCTTGACAAAAATCTTAGTATCAGTTCCCGTGGTTACTTCTGATTTAACTTCTTCATCAGGATTAGCAAACATTGCTATGTTTCCAGTAATGTGATTACTGCAGCCTGAATCTAAGAACCATACATCATCCTCTCTATCTTGTTCTACATTACATGTTAACAACACATTCCTTGGGTTCTTTTCTTCTCTTGCTACATTAGCATTCTACCTATTATTCATGTCATTTTTATTTTTCCTACACTCATTAGCATAGTGCCCATATTTTTTGCAATAATGACATTGGACATTGGTTTTTTCATACCTTTGTCCATGAGCATGTTGGTGTCCACCTTGTTGGCTGTTGCTTTGGCCGTGACTTTCATTCTAATTGCCACTCCTTCCATGTGAATGTGAAGGGTTGTTCCTTCCTCTGTTTTGGCTTCTGCCTCTTCCTATTCCTCTGCCTTGACCTCTTCCTCTTCCAAAAGGCATCGGGGTCTTGAAGGCATGCTCTAGAGATGGGTTTAATGATCTTTCCAATCTATGTTCATGAGTCATCAGTGATGCATGAATTTCATCTACTGTGAACTTTGAGAGATCCTTAGTCTCTTCTATGGTGGTAACAATAACATCAAACCTTGAGGGTAGGATCCTCAATTGTTTCTCCACAATCCTTATTTCCTCAAGTGCTTCTCCATGGGACCTTATCTGTGTGACGATCCCAATCACATGTGTGAAGAATGAGTCTATGTTATCAGACTCTTTCATACAGAGAGTTTCAAAATCTCTCCTCAACAATTGTAATTTTGCTGTCTTCACTTTCTCCATACCTTGATAGGCTATCTTAAGAGTATCCCATGCATCCTTTGATCTCTTAGCTGTTGCTATCCTTGGAAACACACTCTTATGTACTGCTTGATAGAGATAGAAGAGGGCTTTAGAGTCCTTCTTTCTATTGCTCTTCAATAAATCCTTCTCTGCCTGTGTTAAGGCATTAAAGGCCTGCTCATCAACCAGTTCATCAAAACAATCTTCTACAAACTCCCATAAGTCTTGTGAGGCAAACATGGCTCTCATGGTAATGGCCCAATAATCATAGTTCTTCCCATTAAATTGTGGAAGCTGAGTATTTCCAATATTCATACTAGTGCTTGGTCCAACCATTGCGTATAGACTAAACTCTGAAATAAACTTGACTGTGTTTTTCTAAACAAAATGTCTTTCTTTCTTTAAAATACAAACTCTGTCTCTGAGGACTGCTCTTTTAAACAAAAAAAACTCTTTTTTTTTTTAGAAATACCTAGACTTAACTTCTGCTGAGCCTTCACGCTACTGGAGAACTGCTACAACAAATATTTCTTCCTTCAACTTCTTTGACGCCTTCAAAGAGCCTTGATTAGCTCTAATACCATGTTGGAATTTCTGATAATTCCAGAACAATGACTGAGAGAATAATACTCTCCTTTAACACAGAGAATAAAATTAAATTTTCTTACTGCTGGACAGAGATGGCATAAAATAGCTTTCTATTTCATTAACAGAACTAAAAATATTATAGAATGATAGATTTCTTCTGCCTCTGAGGGATTTAAAAAAACTGGACTAACTTCTACAGACACAGTGCACACTAATCTTCTCTGTCTCTCAAAATGCACAAAACAGTGCTCTGTTATGCTTCACTGTGTTTTCTCTGTCTGCGGGCTTACACAGCAATACAGCATTACTTACAACTACGGTCCCTTAATTATTTTTATATGGTGCAGCGGAATGAAAAACATAAAACAAAGAAATAAACAAAAAACTTTAAACTTAAATTTCTTTTGTGCGATATGCGAGTGGAGCCCACATTGCAATCGGCGATAAGGGATCAGCAAATGAGCGGAATGGTTTGAACAAACAAATTTGCAATGTTGTGATTGCGATTGTGGTGGGACTATATCGCATCACAAGTATTACAATGAGCCTGCGATCTGGGCGGATGACAATAAAAGATTTGCGATGTACGCTTAGCGACATCGGCGATCGGTGGAACTATGGTGTAGCAAACCTTGGACTTTGCGATTGCAATGAAGCGATGAGCGATGTGCGATGTACGATGTGCGACTGTGGTGGGACCACATCGTATCGCAACATCGGCATCGACGGAAGACATAAGCGGAGGGTGGAAGACTTGCAATGAGCGATTAGAAATTGTGGTAGGGACCACATCGCATCGCACCATCGGCGCTTTAAAACTTCGGATGGGCGGAGAACTCTTGCAATGAGCGATTGTGGTGGGACCACATCGCATCACAAACTTTCAATCGGCGGATGACTTTTGGAAATGTGATTGCGATATGCGATATCGCATTGCAATGTAATACATCGACGGGTTAAAATTGTGAAGGGGGTTTTAACATCGTTCCTTTGCGATGTGCGATGTGCGATGTCACAACATCGCATCGCATCAGAACTTATTCATATCAACAAGACACTTACTCAAAAAACTTTGCGATTGGTGAGGAAGTGGTGGGGACCACTATGACGTGGCCCAGTTCAAAACTTAAAAGGACTTGGCGCGTTTAAGCAAAACTTCTTCCTATTTGGTTGTCGAGGGCTTAAAATCCCGAAAAGACTGTCTTTAATAAAACTCTGTTGTTCTGTGGTTTAACCACGAAAGTCTTCATTTCCTCTGCAAATTCGGCTACGCCCATACAAACATAAATTCATCTCTGCAATGGTCGCTACTACCCATAAACATTTAATCCCTCTTGAATGCACAGAAGTGTACACTCAACCTTCTGCTGCTGCCTCTGTTGTACTCTGTTTCTACCTGCACAGGGTACACAGGTGACTTTAATATTTCAACATGGTCTTCAGATTCAACACATGTCACAAAATAATAGACAAACAAATGTCAAAAGGAGATGAAAAAGTAGAGAATCTCTCACCTCACTAATTTTAAATTAAATTATTTTAAGTGTTTTTTTTCCTTTCAATAATTAATACATTATGAAATTTGTTATATTTTTTTAAAGTTTGAAGTATTAAAATATTATAATTTTATAGATGAATGTCTTTCATATTAATCACATAATTAGGATTAGGTCGATATTTCGAACCAACTATTGTGGTTCATCCAAGTATCTCATCGACCTTGAGGATATGAAAGGAGTTTACATGATTCCTTGTTCGTGTGGAACTCTCTATATTGGAGAAACAAGTCGATCCATTAGACAGAGAATCTGAGAGCATGTTGTAGATACTAGGCACAATCAATCCCGTAACTCAGCCCTTGCTGAGCATGCAGAAAAATCCAATCACCATGTTTTTATTGACAATTCCATAGTCGTTGCTAAAGTTGATCACTTCCACCATAGGAAATTAAGGGAAGCTATTGAAATTGAAAGGCATGCTGAGAAACTCAATCGTGATGACGGTTGGAAGTTAAGTAAGAGATGGACTCCGGTAATCGCTAGGTAAGTATTTTATTATTTATTTATTTATTATTATTATTTTATTTCCTATTTTACCGCTCCCTCATTCCAATTAATTATTATTAAAAAAAAACAAATTAAACAACCTTTTTATTGAAAATTTTTAAATTTTATTTATTTATTAAAATATTATTATATAATTAATTGATTTATTAATATTAATTCTAAACTATATAAAATTTTAATAACTACAGCGGCTAGCCGCTATTAAAATTTTATTTTTAATTAATCAATTTATTAATTAATATTAAATCTAAACTTTAAAATTTTTAATAACTAACTTTATAATGGCTAGTTTTGAGTTCTTAACAGCTTTATCTTAACGGCTATTTCTGGGCAATGATGCATCTCTATTTATTTATTAAGATTGATTATCTTCTCCTCCTTATCCTTATCCTGAGTATGAACCAGAATAGTTGGTTAGACCTAAATCTAATTATGTGATTAATCCGAAAGACATTAATCTACATTATAGATGACAAAAGTCTTTGATCTAACAATATTATAATTTTTTTATTTAATTGTTAGACATTATAAAACAGGTTCATTCTTTTCTAAATAATTAAAAAAATATTTTGTTTCTGTACATTAAATTTATCATCACATTAATGGTAATTTGTTATAAAAATCTAATACATTTTATTCTTTTTTCATTTCTATTTTATATTACAAGGTGATATTTTGCCCTAAAATCAGTGACATTTTTTATTCATCTTAGATTTTTTTTTTTTGGTAAGTTAGGCTAAACTATATTGATTTGAAATAAAACATTACATATGCTACAGGCTCAGTTTGTAAGTTGTGCTTAGCCAATCCCAACCTTCATTGCTTTCAAAGTAGCACAGGTATGGGGCTGCCTCCTTGGAGGAAGCAAGCCCTGTAGTAACATCATAGAGGAAATTAAAAAATGTGTCATGGCACTTGTGAAAGTAAAAGTTCTGTGATAAGAGTTGAAATAACAAAAAACTAAAAAGAGATGAGCGACTGTGCAGTCATGGTGTTTATGCATAGTCCTCGGTATCTGGGTCCTCCTCCTCGATACGGCGGTCGTACTCCTGCGTTATGGCCTCCTCCTCAATAGTAGCTTCGCGCGGAGGCCTACAAGTAGGTGCGCAAAGAATGGGAGTGATCGGGTACTCAGCATTCGGTACCCGTATCCAAATGCCCTTTGAGTCCATGATCCATACATCGATGTCTTCCCCCACTGCCTCTTGAACCAAAAGAGGTTTGATTTTATAGGGCGTGAGGTGATCCTGATGCGCTATGGTGGATTTCCCGGGTTTGCTTCTGCCTCTCCACATTTCCTAAATAGGGGGCTCCTCCTCCTGGTCGTGCGTATGGCTCTAAGGGGCATTCTTGGCGTGATTGCTAGAAGAGGAGCGACTCCAAACGGTTATTGGGCCCTCACTGGTAGCGTCCTGGGAATGCGCCTATTTGGCCGCCTCTTATTATCCTTTAGCGCAGTCATGGAGCCATGGCATAGTGAAGCAAAAGAGGAATGGGGTGCTGAGAGGTATAGAGAATATGCTTAGAGCAAAAGTAAGAAGTGCGCAACGGAGAGTTATTGGCAGAGTGACGTGCAAGTGGGGGTTGCACAACTATAAAATCTTAATGATAAGAGCGCACAGTCGAAAAAAACTAATAAAACAATATTATTCATGTTAGATTTACTATATATTTATTTAAATATTTAAATATATTTATATTCCTTAAAAAAAAAAATTAAAAATATAATTTACTTAATCCTTTTTCTTTATTTTAAATTTCATAAAATCTTTTGAATACTCTATTTCATATAAATTTTAATTTTTCTTTTTAAATCACAATGTAAAATCATTTTTTATTTTTCACATCCAACAAACAAAATATACAATAATTTTAATTCTCACATCAAAATATAACATTATTTATTTATGTAACATTATAATTTTATTATATATAAATATACATTTTTTCTCTCATTTTTAAACATTTGAAAACTACATGAAACCTTTTAAAATATAAGCATGAGTATCACCCTCTTCCTCTTTTATTCCTAATGAACATAATAATGTGAAACAATCTTCTTTTACTTTTTTATTAATCATCATCAATATATATATATGTGTGTGATATGTTGTGTTTTTTATTTTTTTTACAAAAAAATTCATAATACACCACTGTGATATATTTTATAATAATCTTCTTTTATATTTTTATTAATCATATCAATTAATTTTGCTTCTTTTGTTGATGTGATATGTTGTGTTTTTTATTTTATTTTTTTTCGAGAAAGAAAAAATTCATAATACATATTGTATTATTATATAGTATTTATTTATTTTTTATAATTTTTTTTTTTATTATTCATCATCTATATATAAATTTGTTGATGTGATAGGTTGTGCTTTTTTATTTTTCTTTTTTCGTGAAAAAAAAATCATAATACATTTCTGCGATATATTGTATTTTTTTTTTTCATGTACACGTTTTTAGGGTCATTTAAATTAATATTTTTTTTTAAGTATAGTGTGTTTATTCATCATTAATTTAAATCTCATAAGAAATTATATAATTATATTTAAAAATAAATAATTTTTTAAATTATATCTCTACTAATTTTATTTTAATAATTTTAATATTATTATATACATTAAAAAGAAATTGAAATACAATATTTATAATTCTATGTTATTGTTATTTAATAATTATATTGTTAGATAATTCTTTTTCAGATTTGGATATAACAAAGTGGGATATTGTGCTTTTATAAAATATATTTTTTATTTTACGTATATGTGTTTTTATAAAATAGATTTTTTATAAAACTATTTAAATTTTTTGTTTTATAAATATATTTATTATTTTAAAAAAATTTAAAATAAAGGATTAATTAATTTTTAATAATTTAATATATGAAAATTTCCATATCATTAAATAAATATTGTTAAAATAAAAAAAATAAATGGATAATAATTATTATTATTAAAAAAAACAATTGTAAAGATGATGTATAGAAAAGAGGATATATACATTTTAATATGAATTGGAAAATATAAAGATTATATATGTATATAAAAAAGGAATGAACTCATTTTATTTAGTTTTTTTTTTTTTTTTTAGAGGTGAAATTCATTTCATTAGATTATCATCAAGGTGCATATTACAAAATACATCTCGACAACTTCTTTCTCTCAGCCCAAACATGCATTTTGAGATTGGGACCTCGAGCATAAAATGAACAATCAACCCCATGCCTTATTCTTTGGTAGCCTAAAAGCCATGACATACATACGGTAAACAAAAATTTGAACACAAACAAAAGCAACATGTTAAGGAGGTGGATTGGCGGCAAATACAGGGGGAGCTGCAAGGTGACCAATATATTCATGCATATGAAAATCAATGTCCTCCACCCTCGTTGACTGCGAAGATGGTCATTGGTGCACCTTTGCTGATGTCGAATTGTTCCAGGATTTCCTTTTGGATGAATTGAATGTCATTGATGTAGGAAACCAACACGTTGCTTTCATCATACCTATGATTTCTGAGGATGTCCATGTTCACTTGGATGTTACGAACTTGAGCAGTGTTAGCTTCCAACATTGTTGGTGCAATGACACGACCCGGAGAGCCTACAGTGCCCTCCTTTGTCTCTTTTTTTCACGACGAATGCAACGATGTTCCATTGTCCTACTCCTGCTACTCTGTGTGCCTCAGATTTCCACCCCCATGGCGTGGCCTTCCTCGTTGGTGTGGCATCCTAGCGTACCCACCGCTCCTGTAATGTCGTCGAAATTTTCTGACGTCCCACCCAAACACTTCAAACAACAACAACGAAACCTTAACCACTGCCCCCGAGGAGAATTGAGGGTCTCTCCAGCATTTTCCGTAACTGAAAACCACTCCCCACCACAAAGAGGAACAACTAGTTACCTCAGGGATGGGATGCAACATCTAGTTACCCCCTTCCACAATTTCCTTGGTGTGCGTCTCCTAGAAGGCTTTGCCCTTCACAATAATCATTCTGCTCACAGACTGGGAGAAACAGTGGCCTTGCCACCAATTCTGGCCAAACCAATACCAAAGGCCACCCAACCTGCACATTGAGCAGAAAATGACAATTCGCTCACAATTTTCCAAGGCTTGAGAACCTTGGCTCCTCCCCTCTTACCTACACTGTATCACAAAACCCAATTGAACTGACGAGGATGAAAATTGATTCATTCATCCTCAATGTTCCAGGGTCCTAATTACCTTCCAGTACCACCACCACACCCTAGGTTACACATCCACAGGTTGCTTCTCCCCCAAGGCCGATACAATGACGAGGCATGCAGGAGCTCCACCACCCTTACCACACTACAAAACACTGTCATCTCCCACAATGGTCGAGACCTTGGCGAGGCTTGTAGGAGCTCCATGACCCTTACCACATTCCAAAACATTATCATCTCCCACCACGACCGAACAATGCTTGTTCAGCTCCACTAGCAGATTTTAATATCCATCATCTCAAGTGATAGCCTTTCACATTGCCCCACATTATTACATCGAGTTAACATGGGGTGAGGGCATGCGTAGACATTGGAGAGACTTTGCCGTTGCCTTCTCCACCACTCCTCTCGAATTAATAGCACCCCATCAAGGAATATACACATTTTAATATTATTATTATTAAAATAATTTATTTTTCCAATTTATTAAAAGAAATTTTATTATAAAAAATTACTAAATTATTTCTATAAAAATTAAATAAACAAACATTTTTACATAATATTTTATAAAAAACATTTCAAATTTAATAATAATATTTTATACTTCATAAATTATTTTTCTTAAATTAAATAATATTTTATCGCTAGAATATTTTATAAAGAACATTTCAATTTTCATAATAATATTTTCTACTTCATATCATTTTTCTTAAATTAAATAATCTTTTATCCCCTGAATGTTTAGGTACTTCATATGGTTAATGTATCCTCTAGCACTTAAATGTTTAATATGAAATAATATCCTCTTATGATTATCCTTAGGTTCTTCATATGGTTAATGTAATGTATCCTCTAGCACTTACATGTTTAAATGCCTAATATGAAATAATATATTTTTATTATTATTCTTAGGTATTTCATATGGTTAATGAATCTCTAGCACTTAAATGTTTAAATGCCTAATATGAAATTATATCTTTTTATGATTATCTATTTGTTGTGAAAAAATTGTGAAGAATGGGTGTTTAGTTCCAGTTGTTGGGATGGTGGTTTGTCACTCGAAGATATGATGCATTTTTTTAGAGTGTGGGATCCCAATTCCTTCTAGGTTAAACTATGAGTTTATGATATATGTGGTTTTGGAGGGTGAGATTCTGGCTCTTCCTATGATGAACTATGTGTTCCTCATATATGTGGTTTGTGGAATGTGACTAATTCCCTATCAAATTTAATTTATCTTTAAAAATAATAATAATAATAATAATAATATCATTTCATTTTTATTTTTATTTTTCATTATTAAAATTTATCTTTTTAAATGAATAAAAAATCATATTCACTTTTTGACTTATTAGCTATTGCTAGTTCCCTATCAAATTTATCTAAAAACTCATATCCTTACTTTCTGGTTTGTGAACCGTTACTAGTTCCCTATCAAATTTATCTTTTTTAAATAGGAAATAATATCCTCAAACTTTTATTTTTATTTTTCATTATTAAAATTTATCTTCCAAAATGAATAAGAAATAATATCCTCACTCTTTTCTTTTTTGAAATAATATCCGTTTTTTCTTTTCTTTTCTATCTTTTTAAAAGAAATAGGAAATAATATCCTCTCACTTTCGTTTTTTTTCATTATTCTCATGCATAGTTAATCTGTTTATATCCTTGAATTGTTGGACAAATAAGGATTTATCATTAAGAGTAATAAACGAGTCTGCTTTTATCCCTGTCTTGTTTTACCCTACTCGACCCGATAAATCAAGAGATTCAACCCCCAAAAAAACCATTCGAATTCAGAACACTCCCAAACGAACCATCCGTAGCATCTTACCGGCAAGGCCAAGAGATGACCAACACAAGCACATTTATTTTAGAGTTGAGAGGAAATGAAAAGTAAAGTTAATTTGCATCTTACCAGCAAGGCCAAGACAAAGCACATTCATACTACATTTCAGAGCAAATGAAACGTTTACTTAATTTGGCGTTCCAGTTCCATAAAACTCGAGCTGTTGTAACATCTAAAAGAGTAAAGTAGTTGCAACTCGCTTTTAGAGTGTACGACAACAAAAGTCATGGAACCAGATTCATAAGGTTAGTCACGAACCGTCATCTTCGAGGAATATTTATTCACAAAGAAACGAATTAGCAAATCAATTCACGCCAAACAAATATCTCCACTATTCTGTAAAGTGTTCTAAAACTACCCAGCAGGCACCATATAATATACCTCTATGTCTAAAACAGACAGAACAAACGTGTTTCACACTCGAGAAGATTCACTACTTTTCTTTTGTACATGAAGCAGCTACGGGTGCACACAAGTTCACAACAGTAGTGACATTGGCCAGTTGTACTTGTGCTGTATTGATCATCATATATTGTAGCAGTGTGATGCTGTAGCACATGGAAGTGTCTCATGGTGATTTGAACGACGATGAACGACGATGGTGATACAGCAGTAGTTTTACCGCCTTGTCAGATTTGCATGGTGCCACCGTATTTTTCATGCCTGCTAGCCTGGAACGAAGCGACTGGGCGTGGCTCCGGAATAATCCCACGCAAACGCTTCAAGTACAGTCGGTATTTCTGTAAACATTAGTTAGATACAATAATTCATAAAAAGTTAGGCCTAAATATTAAGCTGGCATTGAGGATTACTGGAATATTCCGGGATCGGACGGACATCCTATTGCGAATTCTTGGAATTTTTGGACAGACATCCTATTGCGGATTGTAGGAATATTTGGTGGGATCCGACTGCAGTGGTTAGCTCAAATAATTGAGCTCAATCATGTACTTTGGAATAGGATTATTCCAAAGAATACAGAATGGATTTAAGCTCATGGAATCCTATGGAATGAAGTTGTCTATAAGTGTGTTTTTGGAATTTCTGTAACAATTTGTAGTAAAATTTGTGCACATTTTGATTTGTGTTTTGTGGTTAAATCTGTGGTAACAATTTGACAAAATGTGTTTTGTGGTTAAATCTGTTGTAACAATTTATAGTCAAATTTTTGCAAATTTTGATTTGTGTTTTGTGCTTAATTCTGTTTTAACAATTTGTAGTCAATTTTTTGCAAATTTTGATTTGTGTTGTGTGTTTAAATCTGTTTTAACAATTTGTAATCAAATTTTTGCAATTTTTTACAAATTTTGATTTGTGTTTTGTGGTTAAATCTGTTTTAACAATTTGTAGCCAAATTTTTGCAATTTTTTGCAAATTTTGATTGTGCTTTGTGGTTAAATCTGTTTAACAATTTGCAGTCAAATTTTTGCAAATTTTGATTTGTGATTTGTGGTTAAATCTGTTTAAATTTTTTTTTTGTATTTTGTTTTATGGTTAAATTTGTTTAAATCTGTTTTTCTAATATATGAATTCAACACTCCCAAAATCAATTTTTTGCAAATTTTGATTTGTGTTTTATTGTTAAATGTGGTTAAATCTGTTTCTGTAATATATGAATTTAGCATCCTCAACAACTAGAAACACTTAGATTATAAAAAAATCACTCATCAAACTTGTGATTCAATGAATCTCTAGATTGTAGATTTCAATGATGAATATAGAAATGTCCAAATGTGATTCCAATGAATCTCAAAAACTAGGTAACATATGAATTTAGCATCCTCAACAACTAGAAACACTTAGATTATTAAAAAAACAGCATTCAAACTTGTGATTTCAATGAATCTCCGGATTCTAGAGTTCAATGATCAAACTTGCGAAATCACTCATCAAACTTGTGATTTCAATGAATCTTTTCAATATATCTCAATCTTCGGATTCTAGATTTCAATGAATCTCATGCAATTTCAATGATCAAACTTGTGATTTCAATGAATCAATGAATCTCGAGATTCTAGATTTCAATGAATCTCCCTATATGATTTCAATAATCTCAAAAACTAGAAACATTTAGATTATAAAAAAATCACTCATCAAATTTGTGATTCTAGATTTCAGTGAATCTCCCTATGTGATTTCAATAATCTCAAAAACTGGAAACACTTGGATTATAAAAAAATCACTCATCAAACTTGTGATTTCAATGAATCTCTGGATTCTAGATTTCAATAATCTCAAAAGCTAGAAAAATTTAGATTATAAAAAAATCAATCATCAAACTTGTGATTTCATTAATGAATCTTTTCAATGGATTCTAGATTTCAATGAATCTCTGGATTCTAGATTTCAATGAATCGCCATATTATAGATTTCAATTCTAGATTTTCAAAAACTAGAAACACTTAAGATTATAAAAAAATCACTCATCAAACTTGTGATTTCAATGAATCTTTTGAATGGATTCTAGATTTCTATGAATCTCTAGATTCTAGAATTGAAAAGATTCTAGATTTCAATGAATCTCCAGATTTTAGATTTCAATGAATCTCTAGATTCTAGATTTCCATTCGATTCGAGATTTCAATGAATCTCCAGATTCTAGATTTCGATTCGATTCTAGATTTCAATGAATCTCGAGATTCTAGATTTCAATTCGATTCTAGATTTCAATGAATCTCGAGATTCTAGATTTCGATTCTAGAAAAACTTAGATTATAAAAAATCACTCATCAAACAAACTAGAAAAACTTAGATTATAAATTTAATGAAACTTATAATTTCAATGAATCTTTTAATTTCAATGAACCTTTGACTTAGATTATAAATTTGATAAAACTTATAATTTCAAAGAATCTTTTGAATGAATCTTTTAATTTCAATGAATCTTTTTATGGATTCAAGATTTCAATGAATCTATAAAAATTTAGATTATAAATTTGATGAAACTTATAATTTCAAAGAATCTTTTGAATGAATCTTTTAATTTCAATGGATCTTTTTATGAATTCAAGATTTAAAAAAAAAAAATAATAAAGCTTATAATTTCAAAGAATCTTTTGAATAAATCTTTTAATTTCAAAGAAGATTTCAATGAATCTATAATTTGGTAGAATCTTTTAATTTCAATGAATCTTTTGAATAGATTCAAGATTTCAATCAATGTCCAGATTTCCTGATATAATTTCAGGAAATCTCCGGAATTAAAAACCCTAGTTTAAAAAATAAAAATAAAAACTCACTTATTAAATACACACTACATAATATATTCACTATATAATAGCACACATGTGCATAGAATCCAAGAATATTCTAGAAATACGTGAATATTTTGGGAATCCCCAATAGACCATGTGCATGTGCATCTGATCCCACAATATCACAATTAACTTAAGCTCGGCGATATTAACCAGCATACCTGCAAATGGCTAGCAACGTTGTCTCGTGTAAGGCCAGGAACGTTCATGATTTCTAGTATTCCCTTCGGAACCACTTCTGTAATAACATAAACTCCTTGTCAAACGACCGTTGCGGCCAGGAAAAATATACCAGAGACTACCTATTCTTCATACCTTCATCCGAACTGTCCAGGTTTTGCTTTTAATTTCTGTTGGAAAAAAGGTTGGGACGGGATCAGAAGGCTTACTATCGACTCCTGATTGATTGACCGCATTAAGAAATTGTTCATGGAGTTCCAGAGTCCAATACATGCGGGTATCCTTGAGGCCTTTTAAGTCTTTGATAATTGGACTGCCCTGCTTTCCATTCTTAGAAGCTGTCGACTCCAACAAGTCTCCATGGCCGTCCTTGAGCTTCACAAGATGACGATATTGCCGTCCACGTCTTCGAATCACGTGCTGCCATAAAGTGCGAATCTCCTCCGCTCTGATAGGCTTTATCAAGTAATTGAACGCGCCCCCTGTAATGCCTCGCATCACAACATTGGTTTCTCCACTCACAGACATCACTGCACACAGTCTCCATCCAAAATTGGAAAACAGGGGATTAAGCGGCAAAGAACCAACACTGCACACACTCTCCATCCAAAATTGGAAAACAGGGGATTAAGCAGCAAAGAAAGCTGGTTCTGATTCTTTAGACGACTGAATTAAGTAAAAAGGAAACCATTCGTTATTCACTGAATCGCACAATACCTACTTATTACCGGCAACCCTAATTCCACACCGACAACGTCCAGGATTTTGAAGCCATCTTCGCCAACAAAGTCTATTTCGCTCATCACGATATCAAATGAATGTTTGTTCTCCATTGCCAAAGAAATTGCTTCGGAAACGCTCGTACTTGTTGTCACTGGACCAAATCAGAACAAGAAAACACACGTTAATACCTTCACCATCCAGCACTCATTTGGTTTTCCATTTCACAAGTGAAACTATTTTCATTCTAAGCTGGTTGAACTGATTCTTCGGGTAACTCAAGTCTCAAACTTTGCATCTCGGTAGCTTTCGTGAAATTTTCCTGTTAACTTGAAAGTAATACAGACCACCAGAGAATCAAAGAAACGTGTAGTATTCACTCACCGTTGTATTGGCATTTTCTGAGTATTGTTTCCAAGCCAGCTAGGAAAAGAGTGTCGTTGTCCACGACCAAAACATGGAGTCCAATTGGAGAAAAAATGTCCTCATCGATAGGAGAAAAAGCCTTCATTGATCTCCTCTTCTCATGATGATCATCATCCGCCATGGCGGCAGAAGATAGAGAAAGATCTTCCGCTGAACTCCTTGGCCTCTGCAATATCCACTAAAGGAAGAAAATTACAATGGTAATTCGATAAATATTCAAATTATCTTACTCGCTACGGCCCTAGCGAAATGGCCATAGGGTTTCCTTATGTAGCAAAGCAAGTTACCGAAAATGACAATAATTCACCCATTCCTACGTTTATGCTCGACTAATGTCGAGCAGCCATCTCATACAGACAGCAGCTTTTACGTGCCACTCTTCTACAAACTTTCAGACATTCCGATAAATAATAAATTGGTTTCTTCCGCCACCTCTACATCCTGCCTTTCGATTCCCAACTCCGAAGTCATCTAACTTCGCGTCAGTAGTATTCACCATCTTTCCTATTTTCAGGACACAGAAAACTGTGGCGACAAATTATCATGCATCCAATATAAAACATTGCACTTGTCCGCAGGCCAACATCGGAGTGTTGGAATGTTGAGAATTGCAGAACAATGTAAGAAGAGAGTAAGCTCTCTTCTTCAACACAGAAAAATATAAAAATTATTTGACAGGAGACAAAGTTTTCAAACTGTAAAACAAACTTCTATTCCTTTAAAAAACTGTTACAAATCTTCCTCAATACAGAGGGATAACATGAAGAGTGATTGCTACAGACGCAGTGCACAAAAACATTCACTGTTCTATCAAAACAATACTCTCCGTCTCTCAAAACAACACTACTGTGTATTTCATTTCCGCAGTGCTGTGCGAAACAACAAAACCAAAAAAAATAATGCAATACAATCTTCAGGCTCGCAGACCTTTTCCTTTTTATATTCCGCGCATATATATATTAAAACATTACATAGAAACTATATAAAAACTTTTAAACAAAGTCTAAAACTATTAAAACGAATGCATAACTCCATCTGGTCCGCGCTTTAAACAAAACGCGCGACCAAACATAAAATTGTGATTGCGATTGGGCCACGGATGCAATGGTCATAAATTAAATCCGTTGTATAAGCTGGATCGGGTCCGGGCACATAACATGTGCAATCGGGCCCAAAACTTTAAACCTTCTGATTGTGATCAGGATCTCGGACGCGTTGGAACTTATTAACTCCACTACACACTGCCATCGGGTCCGATTTATGGTTAATACAATCGAGACTCATAACAAAAGACCGCAGATTAAACCTTGTGATTGAACTCCTTGCGATTTCAATAAAACATCGCCACCTGGTCTTGTGGATCCACGGGCCTCGACTGTGGTGGGGCCAATTTATATTAGGTTTGGTTGTATATAATATATACAACCGTTCCACTGTGGAACTCTTCCACATCAACTAGACACTTGGTCCTTGTATTATTTGTATGTTGCGATTTGTGATTGCGATTGGATCGCATCTCAAATCTTCACATCAACAAGACACTGCTTCAAAAACTTGCAATTCCGATTAGCGATTAAGTGGTGGGGACCACTTGTCCCACCAATTCAAAAAGAAAATGACTTCGGCTGTGTTTAAACAATTTTTTTTCTCCATTTTGGTTGTTGAGGGCTTTAAACGCCCGAAATGACTGTCTTTAATAAGTCTGCTCCTTCGTAGTTCAGATCTGCGGAAAATCTTCTTTCCACTGCAAAACGGCTCTACCCATCACCATAATCAATTCTTCTCTGCAATTCATGGCTGCGGCCCATAACAATTAATTTCATTCCTACGGTTCTTCCATCCTTCTTTAATTTACAGTGCTGTGCAGTCAAAAACCTCTCATGCTGCTGCCTTTGTACTCTTTTCTTCCTGCCTAAGGCTGGCAGGTGACTTTAATATTTTCAACACTCCCCCTTAAAGTCAGCTGCTGGGTTATCCATCATACCCAAGCATTTTCTTAAAAACTCAAAGGTCTTTTGCCCCAATGGCTTTGTTAAAATATCTGCATATTGCTCTTCTGTTTTACAATGCTGTAAAACAATTTCACCATTGTTTACCAATTCTCTGATATAATGAAACTTTGTATCTATGTGTTTTGTTCTTTTATGAAACACAAAATTCTTTGACAATGCAATAGCTGAGCTATTGTCACAATAAATCATTGTTCCTTTTACTTGTTCTTGGCATAAACTTCTCAACATTCTTCTCATCCAAATTGCTTGACACGCTGCTGCTGTAGCTACCACATACTCTGCCTATGCTGTAGATAATGCTACAATCGGCTTTTTCTTAGAAGCCCATGAAATGGCTCCTGAACCCATATGAAAAACATAACCAGAAATGTTCTTCTGATCATCTACACTTTCAGCCTAATCACTGTCAGTATATCCAACTAATTCTGAATTTTCTGAAGTAGTATATAAAATGCCAAATCTTTTAGTTCCTTTAACATACCTCAGAATTCTCTTTGCTGCTTGCCAATGTGCTTCTTTTGGCTTCTCCATAAATCTGGAAATTAAACTAACAGCATGTATAATATTCGGCCTAGTTGCAGTCAAATACATGAGGTTGCCAACTATGTTTTTATACAAACTTGGATCAAACTCCTTGCTGTTGTCATCTTTACTCAACTTTAATCCCATTACTGTGGGAGTAATTGCAGCTTTGCACTCCTGGATATTAAATATTTCCAAAACTTGATTCACATACTTTGCTTGAGAAATAAAAATCCTTTTCTCATTTTGTTCTACTTCTATTCCTAAGAAGTATCTCAGCAAACCCATGTCAGTCATTTCAAATTCATCTTTCATTACTGTTTTAAAATTTTCAATAAGGTAATCATCATTACCTATAAATGTTAAATCGTCAACATATAAAACAACAATCAACATTTTACCATCATTTTCTTTGATGTAGAGGGTGGGTTCTCCCTCACACTTTTCAAATCCATTTTCCAGTAGATAGGAGTCTATTCTACTGTACCATGCTCTTGGCGCTTGCTTCAGCCCATAAAGAGATTTCTTCAATTTGCAGACTTTATGCTCTTGGCCTTTCTTCTCATATCCGACAGGTTATTCCACATATACCTCTTCCATTAAAACTCCATTTAAAAATGCAAATTTTACATCCATCTGATATACTTTCCATCTGTTTTGTGCTGCTGTGGACAACACTGCTCTTACTGTCTCCATTCTTGCAACTGGTGCAAAATTTTCTTCATAATCAATCCCCTGTTTTTGCTTATATCCCTTGACAACAAGTCTGACCTTGTGCCTTTCTATCTTTCCTTCAGCATTGCTTTTGGTCTTATAGACCCATTTAACACCAATGACTTCTTTACCTTATGGGAGATCAACCAACTCCCATGTTTTGTTCTTCTCTATGGCATTTATTTCATCATCCATAGCTTCTATCCATTTTCTATCTTTAATAGCATCTTCAAAATGAATAGGATCATCAACTTGACAATACAAAGCAAATAGGGAATTCATACCTTCATATGCTGCTCCCTGCTCATAAATTTCTCTAATACTTCTGAACTTTATTCCTCTTTCACTTGGTGTAGACGTGCTTGATGAAGCACTGAATTCTGCTCCACGTGGTGTGCTTGGAGATGCACTCCCGCTTCTTCTCAAGGGTGTTCTTGCTACTGCTTGAGGTGTCCCTTGCTGTCCTTGTGTTGGTGGAGGTTGTGCAATGGATGGGTTTCCAATTTCAACAACATCTCCCTCATCTTCATCATGAGATAAACAATTTTTGACATTGACTATTTTCTCAATGCTTCCATCCCATGCTTCCTCTTCAATGAATTGTACAGCTCTGCTTATCACAAACTTCTTAGTGGATGGGTTATACAATCTGTATCCTTTGGAATCTTCACAATATCCAAGGAAAATTCACTTCTCCCCCTTACTATCCAACTTCTTCCTCAACTTGTCAGGAATGTGTGCATATGCCACATATCCAAAAACTCTCATGTAGGTGACTCCCTATTTTCTGCCACTCCACGCTTCTTCTGGAACTTTGTTCATCACAGCTTTTGTAGGGCATCTATTTAAAATGTACACAACATGGTTTGTTGCTTCAGCCCAATACTCATTCGGCAAGTGTTTCGCCTTCAGCATACTTCTCACCATTTCTATTATGGTTCGATTCTTCCTTTCAACAAATCCATTCTATTGCGGTGTGTACCTTATGGTAAACTGCTTGTGTATGCCGTTCTCTCTGCAAAAACGCAGAAATTCCTTTGATATATATTCTCCTCCTCTATCAGTTCTGAGAACTTTAATGTGCAGTCCGCTCTGTTTTTCTACAAGAGCTTTAAAATGGTGAATTTTTTGAAAAAGTTCACTCTTATATTTTAGAAAATAAACCCACACTTTTCTTGTGAAATCATCTATGAAGGTCAGCATGTAATTGTTGCCTAAAACTGATGCTGTCTGCATCGGCCCACATAAATCTGAGTGAATGATCTCTAAGGGTGCTTTCACCCTTATGCTTTTCCTTGATGGAAAATTTTCTCTGTGTTTCTTTCCCAAGATACAACCTTCACACAGGCTGTCAGGCTTCTCAATCAATGGCAAACCTCTTACCATTCCTTTTCTGTACAACAAATTTAATCCTCCAAAATTGAGATGTCCAAATCTCAGGTGCCATAACCAATTTTCATCTTTCTCTTCTTTCTGAAAGGCTTCTTGTGTTATAGCTGCTATGATTTTTCTTTTTCCTTTCAATTCAATGTTGAGCTTGAGTGGAAACATTCTATTGCTGGTCATTTGAATTTCAGCAATGATTTTCTTACTTGGAGGAATATCTTTTATTGTGCACACATCATCCTTGAAAATTACATTGTAACCTTTGTTTATGAGTTGCCCAACGCTCAAAAGATTACACTTCAAACCTGGAACATAATATACATCAGGAACAAATTTCTCTCCCCATTTCTTGCTCGAATACTAACTCTGCCTTTTCCTTTGATAGAGATCTTAGTATCAGTCCCTGTGGTCACTTCTGATTTAATCTCTTCATCTAGATTTGCAAACATTGCTCTGTTTCCAGTCATGTGATCACTACATCCTAAATCTAAGAACCAAACATCATCTTCTCTATCTTGTGCTACATTACATGTCAATAGCACATTACTTGGGTTCTTTTCCTCTTTTTCTACATTAGCATTTTGTTTCTTTCTACATTCATTGGCATAGTGCACATATTTCTTGCAATAATGACATTGGACATTGGATTTGTCATACCTTTGTCCATGAACATGTTGGTGTTGATGTCTACCTTGCTGGCTGTTGCTTTGGTCGTTGCTCTGACTTTGACTGTTGCTCCTTCCATGTGAATGTGAAGGGTTGTTCCTTCCACCTCTATTTTGGCTTATGCCTCTTCCTCTTCCTTTGCCTTGACCTCTTCCTCTTCCTAAGGGCATCTGGGTCTTGAAGGCGTGCTCTAGAGATGAGTGTTTATCTCTGCTCAATATCTGTTCATGAGTTATCAGTGAGGCATGAAGTTCATCCATTGTGAACCTTGAAAGATCTTTGGTCTCTTCTATGGTGGTAACAATAACATCAAACTTTGAGGGTAAGCTCCTCAAAAGTTTCTCCACAATCCTTCTTTCTTCAAGATTTTCTCCATGGGACCTTATCTGATTTACAATCCCAATCACATGTGTAAAAAATGTGTCAACATTATCTAACTCTTTCATGCAAAGAGTTTCAAAATCTCTTCTCAGCAACTGAAGTTTTGTTGTCTTAACTTTCTCCATGCCTTGATAGGCTACTTTCAGAGATTCCCATGCCTCCTTGGATCTCTGGGCTACTGCTATCCTTGGAAACACACTCTCATTTACTGCTTGATACAATAAGAAAAGAGCTTTAGCATCTTTCTTTCTATTACTCTTCAATAAGTCCTTCTCTGCTTGAGTTAAGGCATTAAAATCTTGCTCATCAGCTGGTTCAACAAAACCATCTTCTACAAACTCCCATAAGTCTTGTGAGACAAACAGGGCTCTCATGGTAATGGCCCAATAATCATAGTTCTTTCCAGTAAATTGTGGAAGCTGAACATTTCCAATGTTCATTCCTGTTCTTGGTCCAGCCATTTCTCTTAAACTGAACTTTGAACTTAAGCAAACTGTCTTTCCTTTTTTTCTTTTTTCTTTTTGAAAGAACAAACTCTTTTAACCAAAAACAACAGCTCTGTTTTCTTTGAGAAATACCTGAAATTTGACTTCTGTTGGGCTTTCACACTGCTGGAGAAAACACTGCAACAAGTCTTCTTCTTCTTCAACTTCTTTGAAATCTTCAAAGAGCCTAAACTAGCTTTGATACCATGTTGGAATGTTGAGAATTCCAGAACAATGTAAGGAGAGAGTAAGCTCCCCTCTTCAACACAGAGAAATATAAAAATTCTTTAACAGGAGACAGAGTTTTCAAATTGTAAAACAAACTTCTATTCCTTTAAAAAACTGTTACAAATCTTCCTCAATACAGAGGGATAACATGAAGAGTGACTGCTACAGACGCAGTGCACAAAAACATTCACTGTTCTATCAAAACAATACTCTCTGTCTCTCAAAACAACATTGTTGTGTATTTAATTTCCGAGTTGCTGTGCGAAACAACAAAACCAAAAAAATAATGCAATACAATCTTCAGGCTCGCAGACCTTTTCCTTTTTATATGCCGCGCATATATATATTAAAATATTACATAGAAACTATATTAAAACTTTTAAACAAAGTCTAAAACTATTAAAACGAATGCATAACCCCATCGGGTCCACGCTTTAAACAAAATGCGCGACCAAACACAAAATTGTGATTGCGATTGGGCCACGGATGCGATGGCCATAAATTAAATCCGCTGTATAAGCTGGATCGGGTTAGGGCACATAACATGTGCAATCGGGCCCAAAACCTTAAACCTTCCGATTGCGATCAGGATCCCGGACGCGATGGAACTTATTAACTCCACTGCATACTGCCATCGGGTCCGGTTTATGGTTAATACAATCGGGGCTCATAACAAAAGACCGCTGATTATACCTTGCGATTGAACTCCTTGCGATTTCAATAAAACATCGCCACGTGGTCTTGTGGATCCACGGGCCTCGATTGTGGTGGGGGCGATTTATATAAGGTTTGGTTGTATATAATATATACAACCGTTCCACCGTGGAACTCTTTCACATCAACAAGACACTTGGTCCTTGTATTATTTGTATGTTGCGATTTGCGATTGCGATTGGATCGCATCGCAAATCTTCACATCAACAAGACACTGCTTCAAAAACTTGTGATTCCGATTAGCGATTAAGTGGTGGGGACCACTGGTCCCGCCAATCAAAAATAAAATGACTTCGGCTGTGTTTAAACAATTTTTTTTCTCCAGTTTGGTTGTTGAGGGCTTTAAACGCCCGAAATGACTGTCTTTAATAAGTCTGCTCCTCCGTAGTTCAGATCTGCGGAAAATCTTCTTTCCACTGCAAAACGGCTCTGCCCATCACCATAATCAATTCTTCTCTGCAATTCATGGCTGCGACCCATAACAATTAATTTCATTCCTACGGTTCTTCCATCCTTCTTTAATTTACAGTGTTGTGCACTCAAAAACTTCTCCTGCTGCTGCCTTTGTACTCTTTTCTTCCTGCCCAAGGCTAGCAGGTGACTTTAATATTTTCAACACGGAGACCTGAACACGGACACTTCCTATGATCCCCTGCAGTGTAATGATAACAGTGGAAGTCATCTGAGGGATGCCACAACGCCTAACAGATGTCACTCCATCACATACCGACCGCTATGGTGGCCTGCAAATAAGGTCCTGGCTAGTCGGCAGACTGTGCATGTATGAGTGACCTTTTAAGACGGGCTGTGGGTTTTGCCTTTCATATGAGTGGACGCGTGTGGTCCATGTTATAGTTGAACCCACCATATAGTTGCTATGTATTGGCGGTGTCTACCCACTCAGAATTTGGTAAAAAAAAGTTACAAAAAATCAGGTATTGGCCTTGTCTACCGACAAAGAATTTGGTAAAGAAAAGTACAAAAAAAAATCAGGTGGGGTTTTCGTTTTATATGGTTTTTTTTTTTGGAAATGAATTTTTGGGGCATCCAAAATCTTGAAAAAATTTGATGGCTGTAACCTAGATTTTCAAAAATTTATGCTGAAATTTTTCATAATTTTGCCAAAATTTCTGGGCTATTTTGTGATTTTTTTAGACTAGGTGCTATGTAATTTTTCCTACCATTTACCAGCTATGTGATTGCTCCTTTCTAGTAATCTATCCACAAATTGGACACTTCACTTCCTTGAACAATTGGTGATCTTCACCCCAAGTGCAATGTCAATCCTCCTTCACAGGGAGTTTTGCTAATTGTAAATTTTTAATAACTACCACAATTATATAATAAATGTGGTTGTGGATTGAAGTTATTTCCATACATTAAGTGGGTGGTGGAAAATGATATTGATTGGTGATTGGCCTAAGTGAGGAGGATTAGTGTATCATGGTTGATAATGGTTAAATCCATACAAGTTATGGTTGAGAGGGGTTTATTATGGTTAACATATAGTTGGTTATGGATAAACATGGTTGTCCACCTCCAACTATACACTACAACATAAAGGGGGGTTTTAAGACAATATTTAAGACAATTTTTGAGTAAATTGTCTTAAATTGAGACAAAAGAAAACTTGTGTATTGTCTTAAATATTGTCTTTAAGCGGGTGTCTCAAATTAAATTGTCCTAAAATGTTGTCTCTATAAAGACAATATATAACACAAGCAAACATTTTTGTCTCTCCAGAGATAGTTTCATTTTTGTCTCTCCAGAGACAATATTTGGGATTAAAGACATATTGTCTTTAAAGAGACAATGTCTTTGATCCTAACTATTGTCTCTCTAGAGACAATAAAAAATTACATTCAAATATGATACAACATCACTCTTGTCTCTTTAGAGACAATATAAAATAATGAATCTAAAAAAATATCCCACCATTGAAATAAACCAATATTAAAATTATTTAATTAAAACTAAACTACAATATCATTGATTAATTCATATTAGAACATAGTGGAATCAAACCACGACCTCCTGCTTATAAAACAGGTGCTCTTCAATTGAGCTAGCACCCTTTAAAGAATTATGTGAGAGTTACGGTAGTCCTTGAAATTACATATTTAGGCATTGATTTAAAACAAATGTTCGACACATAATGGCGTAATCTTTGTAAAGTCTAAAATCATGCAACCCCTATTTTTAACTTGATAAAAATAACTCAATGGAGTTAGCTCAATGTCACACCCATGTAACATGACTCACACAACAAACTAATATACAATAATTTACAAACTATTTAATCTATTCATGCAAAAAAGTAACTAGAATGATCACAAGCCTTTAATCTCTACTATTAAATGGTTTATGTTTAGCATGTTTCCACTCTTCATATATTCCAACAATATAAATTTTTTCAAGGAATTTTTCACATCAACTAAAGATAAGGTACAAATAAATTGGCATAGCCATCCTCCTATCTATCCCTAAAATTTTTGCAGCAAGTTAGACAATCCAACATAGTTATCATTAATAGTTAGTAACGATAAAAAATGAGTCAACAATGTCCTCATATTTAACTTGCACCCTAAAAGAGAAGGATAGTGCACAACCAATGTATGCCTGGCCATTCAATGTACAATATGAGAAAAAAATATTTAGCGCGTCATTGTTGATATTTTCCATGCTTAAAATGCCCACAACCCTGGTAAAATCCATCATCGAGCCAGTTGGTGATAGTCATAGCTTCAATAAATGCTTGGCCATTCAATGTACAATATGAGAAAAAATATTTAGCACATTTTTTTTGACAGTTATTCCATGCTTAAAATACCCACAACCTTGGTAAAATCCATTATCCACCCAGTTAGTGATAGTCATACCTTCAATGAAATTAAGATCTATTTTACAAGAATTACAATATAGGAAAACTAGCTAAAAATTACAAATTTTTAACCAAAATTCTAAATACAGGAACATAAAAGTAGTTAGATTAGAAAGCACATATCAGAAAAAATAAATAAAAATAAAAAATAAAAAAATAAAAATAAAAATAAAAATAAAAATCCTAAATAATACATACATATCAGAAAAAGAAATCATAAATACTACATACAGAACTTTTGCTAAACTACCAAAGAAATAAATAATAATAGAAATACTCTACCAAATCATAAGCCAATCAGAAGGCATTGCAGACAGAACAGAGAATCATCAAGGTGCACATGGTAGAAATTTATCAAGAGGTTCCTTACAAAGAAATTTAATGGAAACACAATCACCTAAAATATTTCCTTCATTAATCTCAATGGCTGGACCATCATTGTTGGAATTTCCAAAAGCATCCTGTCATCCACCCCAATCACTATAGATCCAGAAAATACTATATCAAATAGTTGTTATATTTTTTCAAAGGTATGTTCATACTCGATGAAAGGATATTGGAAGCACAAAAAAATATAAGTCAAAATACAAATATGAAAGGTAGCAAAATATAAAATGTAGTCACTATACACAAGTTATTTTCCCTACATAGATCATGACTAGCAAGTTCCAACAAACATGACAAAAGCTTCTTATCAAGTGGAAAAACCTTACCTGTTTCTTCAACGACAAATAGATTATGGTGAGATGTTGTGCTGAATAAATACACGGTATTAACCCTTTTTCCTAGATTTTTATCACACACTTTGTAATATTAAACTTGCATAAAACAATTTATTTCCATCCCAATGAAAAATTCAATATGATTTAGATACAATATCCACACAGCCTCACACTTTGAGACAGGTATAAAAAAACTTATTTCCATCATTGCTATAGAAAATCACTTTGATTTAAACATAGTATTATGTCATCCAAAATCATGAAAAATAGGATAAACAGTTTAAAGTTTGAGATTATGAACTGTATGTGTAACTCATTTCTCATGGGAGGGAGGAAAGTGCACTAATAATGTAGGGCATAAATCAATTCTCTTCGGGGTGTATTTATATGTTCCAGTTGGATAGAATTGGAGTTACATCATGTTTTTGTAGATGCAAAGGGAAAAATTTACTGGGTAAAAGAACATTCCAATTTCAATCCTCCTATCCTCACAATTTGGATGAGACATATTTGCAATTTGGTAAGCTCTTTTAAATTATTATTATTACTATATAATTTTAAGGTCACAGCCAAGCCAGTCACCAAATTGGTGTATGAGACCCCTTTCTTGTGGGACAAGGAACCCACCTTTGCAATGACTGCTAAGTATACAAAGACATAAATACTCTACCCCTACTAGTTTTGAACTTGTGACCTCTTAGGACGAAACACATTCTCTTAACCATTAGGCCCACTCAATATGTATCATTAGGACCACTCAAGTTGTATATAGGGAAAAAATCAAGTTGCAAATATTCTATCCAAGGCATATGAAAGGTACTTGGTAAATTGTTCTTTTCAGCATTTGTATAGGATACATTGAGGAATTCTGGCAGCATCGACTTCACTTATGAGGTTTTTTGTTTCTATGTCTTTTTTTTTCAACTATATGAGGTATTTTTTGAGACAGGCAATATGTTTTTAAAGAGTCATAAAATGTTGTGATATAGTGAGGAATTCTAGCATCATCGACATCTAAATAAGGAAGGCAATTTAGAGGGTGAATATCTATATTATGATGATTTTTCTATTGATATGAATAAAGTGTCGAGCTCACAATTTGAGGAAGTTAGCATTGTTGGCATAATTTAAGAAGATACTAGCCTACTAGTGATCTAGAGGAAGAAAAACCAAATAAATCCAATGCATATTTGATCCTAATCAAGAATAACAGAATAGCCCTGATATAGACTTGATCTAGATTCATTATTTTCACAAAGAAAATGAATATCATAAGTTGCGTGTTTTGAATGCAATCCTATCTATGATGAATATGAGCATACAAATGACATTAAATAACACTACTCAGATTCAATTGTGAGCCATTTTCTTTTCCCATAACTCAATGTCAACATTGATAATGTGATGTGTGATCAATCTAACCCCAAGGCAAAGAATGACATGGATATTTATGAAGAGGATAATCGAGAAATTTCTAAAGGGAAAATACCAGATCAGCCTTTTGATGATGGCTTAATTCTACCTTTATATTTTGTAATTATGAAATTATTACCTCTCCCTTTGATGAGAGTTATGAAAAATATGAAGAAAATCGAGCTTTGGAGACCCCAAATCATATGCATCAAGGAAATTGAAGTACAAAGCACTATAAAACATGTAATGATAGGATTTTTCTTATTCTAGAAAGTGCGAGCAAGGTTTTCTCACAACAAAAAGTAAGGTAAAAGGAGAGGGCGAATGGGATGATTTTGTTTTTGTTTAGTTATCAATATCATAGATGGCTTGACAACAAATATTACTAGAAATTTCAGTGAAGAGAAAAATGTGTTTAATCAAATAGTCCACTAAAATTTCTCAAAGAGACTATGAAATATTTGTTTTCATCTCTCTTCTCTGTGGAAGAAATGGACATTCTCAAGATGTTCTTACATACGATGAAATGGTTGGGAGTACGAGAGTTGTTGAAAATGGACCATTCAGTCCATGGGATCCCAAAAAAATTTCATTTGGATTTTAATGTGTCTCTATTTTCAACAGTGATAAAACATAGTGTAAATGGATATTGCAGTTAGGATGAGAAATTGGTTACTTTGGATTATGGACTTCACTTTTGTAGTTTATCTTGAGAGTTTGGGGTTCTCAACCAAGTCAGAACTTCTAAAGTGATCCCAAGAAGGATGTTTGTGCCCAATAGGAGAAAGATGTTTCCCTCTGGTTTGCATGAGGGTACCATAGGAAATTTGTCCCTCAAAATTATCCCACAACTTGGACAGAGAAAATCGATAAAATGTTTGGAATTCTATTACTATGATCAACCTCTACCAGCTCCGATGATCGATATGATAGTTTGTGGGATTTCTCCTAAATTAGATACGAGGCTATGGTTTGACAGACACTTATGGGTAGATGGATTTCATATAGAATAAGATAACTAAGATAATTAATCCCATGGCTGGGATATCACCTGGTATAAGTGACGTTCCTAAAACAAAGTGTAACCTAGTGTGAAGAGTAGACAGGGTATTGTATTGAGAAGGATTAGGGTGTTATTTGAAATGTTTAACCAAGATGTCACCCTAGAACAGTGTATTCCAAAGGGATGATGGAGATATTAGATAGTTGCAGAAACTAGGAAACATTTGAAGTAGATCTTTCATGACTTATAACACATTAGATGGCTACTAGTTCTGTACAATTATTATGGGGAATGCATAACAAATCCTAGTCAAGGGCGAATGTAATCTTGAAACTTAATCTATATCCATCATATTGTTGTGTCCTAAGAATAAGAAATACAGTTGTATAACTATCTCATTACTTGAAGTTGTTTATGTGGTATACTTGTGTTTGGATATAAATAAAAAATACCAACCTGTAGTAAATATGTAACAACAAATGGATGAATCTCAACAACTTCTAAAAGTAGGTTCAGTTAAAAAATGCAAATAACACTACCCAAGACATTGGTCTGACTGCAAATAAAATGGTCTGAGCAAACTTGCGCCAAGTTGAATTATAAAGGGAGGTTTAAAAATAAATTAATCAACACACACACAGACACATGACATCAGTGAACCTTTCACTCATTGGACCTATAAAAAAATCAAACTATTTGTGTTTCACTTTAATTTGAGGTTTTTGAGGATATATATATATATAGGCTTTGAATGCGATAATCTCTGTTTTTGGTGAATCCTAACTTAATTTTTCATAGGCCAAAATTTTGAAGGTATTTAAAAATAGTTTCAATTGTGGGCCAACCTTTGTAGGAGTTGTTTTCTTCATGGAAATTCATTTGTTTGAAGATTCACATTCATGTATCAAAGAGAGCATGGGATTGTTTGATAGGTCTTCCTAATTTTTGGAATCCTGATCAATCATTCTCAGAAGCCCCAAACATTCACCTTAAAGAGACTTTAGAATCATGGTGTGTGGCATGTTGGAAAGTCACATGGAAGGCTAGAAATCCCACATTGTCCTCATGGAGGAGTATTTGGGGGTATAGATTCCATGTTTTACAGGCCTTTTAAGGCTAGCCGCTAGATAGTCCACTTAAAAACATCACCTATACATTTGGTAAGCCTTCGAAGACTAGAAAGTACCATGTTTTCGTGCTTGGAAGGTTACTTTTGGAATGGTACATTACGGAAGGGCCTTTGAAGGCTAGATGCCTAACATGAACTACACATTCTTTCTCGTCCTGAAGATGGATCCCCGTTGGAATTCAAAATGTCGACAAGTCTTCTATGATACCGTGGATAATCCGATTTCTGATAACAATGAACTACACAAAATTGAAATATCGATTCCAAGAAGAGGACAAGGTCTACATTTACATTCAAAAAGTGAGCTTCAAGTAGAAGGATCAAAACCTAAAACCTCTCACACATAGTTGTCCACCATTTTAAAGAAAATACTAGATAGTAATTTTTGGCTAGCCTTGTCACAACACACGAGCATTCATCTTGTGTTCAAGGAAATTTGTCTAAAGCTATTTCAATCATAGGTATTAAATTGGGACCAAAATGAAATTATTCCCACATTTATTGAGGGGATCACTACAAAGGTTGACACTAAGTTGAGGGAAAATAATTTTGAAGAAAAAAAGTAGTAAACAATTGGGTATAGTTTTTCTTTCTCAAATTAAGAGTAATTTTGCTGGAAAAAAATGGAATATTTCATAATCAAATAAGATGTAGTTTCCCTTACTTAATTTTCAGTTGAAGGGGACCAACACCTCTTAAGTAAGGAATTTTTATCATAAGATCAAGTATTTGACCAATTCAAAAGGTCGTTGATGTAATATCCCTTCGTTGTGAGGATACTCTTTGGATTAGTCTGAACTACATTAAAGTAAATGGTAGAAAATCCATAAGAAATATTGGAATAATATGTAAATGAATAGTTATGAATAAATAATATTCTTTCCAAAATGATTTGGGAATGATTCTTTAATTGACTTTCTGAATTTAATGCTTTAATTAAAGTAAATTATTTGGGAGTGCAGATAATTATAGTTACCTGCTCTGTCATACATACAGATAGAAAGTCGAAACTTGAATTCTGGCCGTGTGAAAGTACCATCTACTAATTGGAACTTATACAAACTAGTTTTATTGTATTCTATTATGGAAATTGGTCTAGGTTTTTAAGGTATAATAGATTTGATCTAAATATTTAAGTTTATATCTCTAGAATAACTAGGTTGATGCATTAATCTATTGATCAAGTAGAAAAATTCATTTATTAGGGAATGACTATACTAAATACTACCCAGACGATAGGAAAGAAAGGAATGGTTGTTACTTCTTATCATTATGAATGAAACTTTAAACACCAAGGACATATGTGCATAAACAAGAGATAAATATTTAGACTAAAAAGTACCAGAGTAGAGTGACCACTTATTTCCTGGGTCTTCCTCTAAACTCGAGATTTACCCTATGCTCGAATAACCATATTAAAAATCCCGTGAATATGAAAAATGTCGTTGTTGTAGACCACATTCTCGGAATAAAAGTCAACATGAATTCCAAAGAGTTATTTCCTTCATCTGCCTTGATATGAACCACCATTACTACACCTGATTCAGTGAATGGTTGTGTGAAATCCACATGTTTACTTAGACTTGCGAAAATTGTGGTATCGCCCACAACTGCATCAAATTTCCGCCAAGTAAAGTCAAAATCAGTATCGGTAGGATTTGATTGCTTGGTGATCAGAAGGATTAAAAATCTAATAATTCAAGGGACTATAGAAGCCTAGAAGGTAACCTTGAGATAAACTTGATAGACAAGGTCATCATAGGAGTGTGAATGGTTCTTATCCCCATAGGGGATGAGATCATAAGGTAGTGCATAATCCAATCGATTCAAAACCACCTCAAATACATCTATATAGAAACGAGTGATGTTTCTTTGGTCAAGGCTCCTATCAAATGTTACTGTGACAAATTCAGTGAATCCATTTTTTACGGGAACCCCAATTTTCAACCTCTTACCACTGGCTAGTTGTTCCCAACCACGAGGCACTTCTGTATATCCACCAAGCCAAATGACAGTTTTAAGATTTCCAATTGTATTATTGGGGTTGGACGACAAAGATGCACTAGAGTGAAGTTGTTTGGAAAGGTGAGTTTCATCATTCCAATACCCAACTACACAGTATCCATTACCCACAACATTCACTATCTCATAAGTAGAACCCACAATTTCTCCATCTTTGAGATGAACAACTCCACTTAGACCGGTAAAGTCTGTCTTGAGGAGCTCTGTCAGTAATTGTGGTCCTTCTTGAAAAGCATTGAGTTGTGTAAAACTAGCCACAGAACATGTGGGCTTCATGAAATTAAATCTTATGCTTCCTAGATTCCCAATTGCCCGAGATATCATCCAGACGTCATTGTATGCAAATGAAACGTAGACATTTAGTTCAACCTTTTCTAAATGAGGTTATTCGAGTCTAAATTGGCGTTTCAACCTTCCACGAAAATATCCAAACTACTTCTTGGAATTCTGGATATAAGTTTTGACTCCTAGCAGGCCTTGCATGCATTCCATGGAAGAATAATTTAACAAAACATCCCAAAGGTTGGTAAACTCATTTGTTCTTTTCCATACATAACCACTATCCAGCATTCCTATTTCATGGGCTTTCATTAAGATTTTTGAACAGAGATTAGATGACATATAACCAATGAAAAATCTCGATTACTTTGTCATTAAGTTGCATAGCTCCTTTTCTATGGCTACTTGGTCCACAGTTAATGAAATTATTGACCTATATTCTAACTCTGACTCAATATCCCTAAGTGCATCACTTAATGAGGTTACTGCACCACTGTAGAATTCATCATCCGAATAAACAATTGTAACTCTTTTCCAACCATATTCCTGAGCCAGGGCTGCAATGGGGTGTGTTATCACCCTAGTAATTCTCAGGTTGTGGGATGAGGATTTATAGTTGAAGAAAACCAAGGGTAACCAAGAACCTCTTTTGGATTTCAGGATCTAGCCTTCCTAAATTCCGGAGAGGGATCTCTCCTTAAGATTTAACTTTGTTTTGGATTAAATTTTAGGCTAGCTATGATTGGAAAATTGTTTTGGTTTGAATGTTTGGTGGGAATAAAAGGTACTTCAAGGTAAACCACAGAGAAATATACCAGACCATTAGGCTATGGAGTCAAATTATTTGGCAAGCAGAGCTAGAAAATAAGATCAAAAGAGAAAATGTACTAAGGGTAGGGTAGATGACCTTCAAAGGGTTTGGAAATAGTCTTTTTGATGAAATGGAAAGATTTGAACAAAAGGGCAAAAAATAATCCTTAAGTTATAGAAGATAAGATGAAGGAAAGGGGTCAAAAGGGACTAACAACAGTTAAGGATTCTTAAGTCTGGATATCAGAAGAAAACATATCAATGAATAAATAGTAGAAAAACAGGGAGCTTTTGACACTAATCCTGTATAAACTTTCCTAGTCAATAATTTAAGATAGAAAACATGTAAATGTATGTGTGGAACTTAGAAATATAAACAGTGAAAACAAGAAAATATTTGAATTATCTGATCAGCACAAGAATCCTGAGCTATGATGTCTGTTTGACTTAGTTCTACTCTTCTAATTTACAAACTAAATCACACAAACTCCCAATGTATTCAGCAAAAATGTCTATAGTAGTCTTGAAAATTTTTATTCCACCCTAAACACTTCATAAACTGAAGTATTTATACAAAATTATTACAAAATATCTAAGAGACATGTAAGAATATCTCTAGGATAAAATAAAGATTATTACATAAAAAGAGGGACAACTACAAAACAAACAGGCAAGTTGTTCTCTTATCAAGAAAAAATAGGACTAATTGATCTTATCAAAATTGATTTGTTGCTTTGTTGTAGATGCTTGCTGGCACTTGGAAAAATATTATTTTTAGAAGATAGCTTAGAAGACAATATTTCTAATTACACCCTTCAACCTATGCTTCACTTCTAATACATTTTTACGCTGTCCATTCATTACTCTACTGCTGTAAAGTGAAGAATTACAATAGTAAAAATTTAGTTGACTGTTTTATTCTCAGATACTCTTTGACTCTGCTTTTTCACCTGATATACTTTCACTGCAATATTTACCCTTTGATAACTGTAAAGATGAAAAACTTGACTGCACTTGTTTTGCTCTGTTTGAAAGTCGTTATATCAAATCAGTGAATTCCTACCATTGCTGATCACTTGGTATCTTCAGGCTTTTCAGTTTTCTGTAGCTTTCATCAGTCTCCGTGTACTTTGCAAAGTTTGGCTTGACAATGAAGATATGCTTAATTTCATTTTGTAGAGAAAATAAGTTCTCAAAGTACTCTAAGATAACTTTCCCAGTTGGGGAACCTTGTGGCAGAGGCTTTTTTACCTGTTCTTTGGCATATGCTCTGATCTTCTTGTCATAATCTGTCTGAACCATTAGTTTTTCATTAAAGCCATGAATGTATGGAAGGCCTGCTTGTGTTAATATAGTGTATTTGGCCAAGAAATTTGTTATTGATAAGTTCATGTCTTTACATTTTTCCTCCAAACTATTCATTATATTCATTTTACTTACGACCTTTTTTATTTGTAGTACCTATACTGAATTTTCAGTTCTTCAAGCTCTTCTCTATTTTTACTGTTTAGAAATGTAATAAGCCTTAAAGCTTGAGATGGTTTATTGAAAATCTCTTCTTTTTTTTGTTGAATTTATACTTGTGCTGCCTTGAGTAGATCTCTCTGTTCATAAATTATTTTAATGGAAGGCCACTGTATATGTATGCCTTGAATTATGTTATTCGAAAGATAGTTTTTGATGTATGACACCTCTTCACTGAGATTGACATGTTGCTGCAAAATATTGACCTGATCTTGAAGTCTGTTTTCTCTTTGTTCATGTCCCTTAGATGTAATCAATGCATTTCTGTTTGATGATTCAAGAGTTTGAATGGTGTTTTCCAAATTGATTATTTCATTATTCTTTAGGGACATTTACTCCATGGCCTTTACTATGTCAGTTGCTTCACTTGTTTGATATACCTGTGTGGTGGATGATCCTGTGGCAGAAGTGTCTATAGATTGCACTGACACTATAGTTTCCAGTGGCACTTTTGGGTCCAAATGCTCTGCCAATGTGGAGGGGATAGTTGTGCCAACTATAGGAATAACAGTAGGAGTAGATTGCACATCTTCTTTCCTCAAGATCTCATTTTCTGTCGTAAGGGTCTCTATTTGATTCTCCATATCTTTAACTTGAGCAGTCATTTTCAGTACTAACTGCATCATTTCATCCTTTTCTGTTTTCTCTTGTAGGATTTCATTGGCTTGTGGATGTTCATTATGTGGAAGTTTCAATTTCTTTCTTAAGGCTTCAATGTCTTCATTCTTTTGCTTTATGAGTGCTTGAGCAACCTGAATGTTTGAAGGATCTACTCCAATCTGTATAACCAAGTATTCCAAGGACTTGATCCTTAGGTCCTTAGCATGTAAAGAGGCTTTGTCTAGACTCATCTGATTCTGCAAGTTAGACACAGTTTTTTGCAGCATGGTTGCACTCATAGTTCTGGTTACTACTTTAGAATAAAGAATTTATGTGGTGCTTCTATGAAATTCTATTTGATATAATTCATGTATTGTATTTGCATCCACTTCTACATCTGTTTTGGTGTAATCTGAAACTGATTTTGGATCTGCAATTGTTGGTTTAAGGAATGACATAATTATCTTATTTGTGGAGTAGCCAAAAGTTGTCAATAACCTGTCTTTGTTCCCTGGCTTTTCTTTGAGAAATTGGGAATAAAATTCATTTTTAATCTCTTCATTTTTCTCTTTCATCTGTTTGTATTTTTTCTTAATGTCAGAGTTTGTTCCCTCTGTTGCTTTGGAAGAGGAGGGAGCTTCTGAATTTACCTGCATTTCCACTATTTCTCTGTCCTGTTCCTGTGTTGAAATCTGATCTTTCTGAATTTCTGCAAGAGTCTCATTCACAATTATAGTGGCTTCATCATCAGTCTGTTGATCATTATTGGTTTATTGATCATCAGTCCCATCTATTCATATTATCTTTTCTTCCTCAGCAGTAGTCATTTTTTCCCTTTTGTTGTAAATAATCTTGAATTTATTTTCTGCAATGGTTTCTGCTGAATAGCCTTCTTCATTCCTGGTCCTTTTGTTTGTAGCTTCTATCTGCTTAGTGATTTTTATTGCCTGTGAATTATCTGTCTGTTTCTCCTTCTCTGTATTAGCAGTAGGATCAATCAATGTATTTTCTACCTGTTCCATTTGATTTGCAAATTTCTCAATTTTTGTTTTAGACTCATGTATGAATGGTGTTAATTTACATTTGATCCTTATGTTACTTAGAATTCCTTGTAGATCATGGTTCCAATAAAAAATTTCTTGGAACTTTAACTTTGCTAATTTCATGACTATTTATTTTAAGGCATCTGTGTTGTTTACTATGAAGGGACCTATCTGATTCTTCAGCTTAAACTCTGTCTTTTTCTTGGCAGCCATAAAGTTTATAGCATCTACATTAAGGACTTAAATCAAGTATTCCAAAGCAAAAACCCTGATGGTTAGAAATTTGGGCAGCTTATAAGGGGCCAGGTTTGCTCCAAATATACTTAGTTCTATATGATTTTCATATAGGTACCAATCGCCTACTTTACAATGTTTACATAACTGTAGAATTCTTTTTATTTCCTCACTGATTCTTGGCTATTCTGCTTTGCACAATAAACTCATGGCTGGTCTGACAAACAAATCAATGAAATCCTTATAGTTGAATTCACTTCAATCATTTATGAGCAATGAAGTCCAAAGTACTAATGAGATAGGATTGCCTTCAACATCCATTTTCTGTAATGCAACTGGAAACTTTTCTACCTGGAAAAACAGGAGGAGGTGAAATAGATATGATGAATATCTAAACACTCCTTCTTCAAGAAACTTGGTCAACTGATAGTTTATATTGTTAGCAATGAATCTAGAAAAATTAAATATCATTGCAGGAGGTTTCCAAAGGGTTTGGAAATAGTCTTTTTGATGAAATGGAAAGATTTGAACAAAAGGGCAATGAATAATCCTTAAGTTACAGAAGATAAGATGAAGGAAAGGGGTCAAAAGGGACTAACAACAGTTAAGGATTCTTAAGTTTGGATATCAGAAGAAAACATATCAATGAATAAATAGTAAAAAAACAAGGAGGTTTTGACACTAATCCTGTATAAACTTTCCTAGTCAATAATTTAAGATAGAAAACATGTAAATGTATGTATGGAACTTAGAAATATAAACAGTGAAAACAAGAAAATACTTGAATTATCTGATCAGCACAAGAATCCTGAGCTATGATGTATGTTTGACTTAGTTCTACTCTTCTACTTTACAAATTAAATCACACAAACTCCCAATGTATTCAGCAAAAATGTATATAGTAGTATTGACAAATTTTATTCCACCCTCAACACTTCATAAACTTATACAAAATTATTACAAAATATCTAAGAGACATGTAAGAATATCTCTAGGATAAAATAAATATTATTACATAAAAAGAGGGACAACTGCAAAACAAACAGGCAAGTTGTTCTCTTATCAAGAAAAAATAGGACTAATTGATCTTATCAAAATTGATTTGTTGCTTTGTTGTAGATGCTTGCTGGCACTTGGAAAAATATTCTTTCTAGAAGATAGCTTGGAAGACAATCTTTCTAATTACACTCTTCAACCTGTGCTTCACTTCTAATACTTTTTTACGCTGTCCATTTATTACTCTACTGTTGTAAAATGAAAAATTACAACAGTAAAAATTTAGTTGACTGTTTTATTCTCGGATACCCTTTGACTTTACTTTTTCACCTGATATACTTTCACTGCAATATTTACCATTTGATAACTGTAAAGATGAAAAACCTGACTGCACTTGTTCAACTCTCTTTGCATGCTATTATATCAAATCAGTGAATTCTTGCCATTGTTGATCACTTGGTATCTTCAGGCTTTTCAGTTTTCTGTAGCTTTCATAAGCCTATGTGTACTTTGAAAATTTTGGCTTGACAATGAAGATGTGCTTAATTTCATTTTGTAGAAAAAATAAGTTCTCATAGTACTCTAAGATAACTTTTCCAGTTGGGGAACCTTGTGGCAGAGGCTTTTTTACCTGTTCTTTGGCATATGCTCTAATCTTCTTGTCATAATCTGTCTGAACCATTAGTTTTTCATTAAAGCCATGAATGTCTGGAAGGCCTGCTTGTGTTAATATAGTGTATTTGGCCAAGAAGTTTGTTATTGACAAGTTCATGTCTTTACATCTTTCCTCCAAACTGTTCATTATATTCCTTTTACTTAGGACCTTTTTGATTTGTAGTATGGTTTCAGTCCTATATTGAATTATCAGTTCTTCAAGCTCTTCTCTATTTTTACTGTTTAGAAATGTAATAAGCCTTAAAGCTTGAGATGGTTTATTGGCAAGATCTTCTTTTGTTTGCTGAATTTCTACTTGTGTTGCCTTGAGTAGATCTCTCTTTTAATAAATGATTTGAATGGAAGGTCATTGTAGATGTATGCCTTGAATTATGTTATTCCAAAGATAGTTTTTTATGTATGACACATGTTCACTAAGATTGACCTATTGCTGCAAAATCTTTACTTGCTCTTGAAGTCTGTTTGCTCTTTGTTCATGTCCCTTAGATGTAATCAATGCATTTTTGTTTGATGATTCAAGAGTTTGAATGGTGTTTTTTAAATTGATTATCTCATTATTCTTTAGGGACATTTACTCCATGGCCTTTACTATGTCAGCTGCTTCACTTGTTGATATACCTGTGTGGTGGATGATCCTGTGGCAGAAGTGTCTATAGATTGCACTGACACTACAGTTGCTAGTGGCATTTTTGGGTCCAAATTCTCTACCAATGTGGAGGGGACAGTTTTGCCAACTATCGGAATAACAGTAGGAGTATATTACACATCTACTTTCTTCAAGGTCTCATTTTCTTTCATAAGGGTCTCTATTTTATTCTCCATGTCTGTAACTTGAGCAGTCATTTTCAGTACTAACTGCATCATTTCATCCTTTTCTGTTTTCTCTTGTAGGATTTCCTTGGCTTTTGGATGTTCATTCTGTGGAAGTTTCAATTGCTTTCTTAAGGCTGCAATGTCTTCATTCTTTTTCTTTATGAGTGCTTGAGCAACATGAATGTTTGAAGGATCTACTCTAGTCTGTATAACCAAGTCTTCCAAGGACTTGATCCTTAGGTCCTTAGCATGTAAAGAGGCTTTGTCTAGACTCATCTGATTCTGCAAGTTAGACACAATTTTTTGCAGCATGGTTGCACTCATAGTTCTGGTTACTACTTTAGAATAAATCATTTATGTGGTGCTTCTATGAAATTCGATTTGATCCAATTCATGTATTTTTTCTGTATCCACTTCTACATCTGTTTTGGTGTAATCTGAAACTGATTTTGGATCTGCAATTGTTGGCTTAAGGAATGACATGATCATCTTGTTTGTGGAATAGTCAAAATCTATCGAAAACCTGTCCTTGTTCCCTGGATTTTCTTTGAGAAATTGGGAATAAACTTGATTTTTTATCTCTTCATTTTTCTCTTTGATCTGTTTGTATTTTTTCTGAATGTCAGAGTCTGTTCCCTTTGTTGCTTTGGAAGAGGAAGGAGCTTCTGAATTTACCTGCATTTCCACTATTTCTCTATCATGTCCTGTGTTGAGATCTGATCTTTCTGAATTTCTGCTAGAGTCTCATTCACAATTATAGTGGCTTCATCATCATAATGTTGATCATTATTGGTTTCTTGATCATCAGTGCCATATATTTCTATTATCTTTTCTTTCTCAGCAGTAGTTATTTTTTCCATTTTGTTATAAATAATATTGAATTTATTTTCTACAATGGTTTCTGCTGAATAGCCTTCTTCATTCCTGGTCCTTTTGTTTGTAGCTTCTATCTTCTTAGTGATTGTTATTGCCTGTGAATTATCTATCTATTTCTCCTTCTCTGTATTAGCAGTAGGATCAATCAATGTATTTTCTACCTGTTCCATTTGATTTGCAAATTTCTCAATTTTTGGTTTAGACTCATGTATGAATGGTGTTAATTTACATTTGATCCTTATGTTACTTATAATTCCTTTTTGATCATGGTTCCAATAAAAAATTTCTTGGAACTTTAACTTTGCTAATTTCATGACTATTTCTTTTAAGGCATCTGTGTTGTTTACTATGAAGGGACCTATCTGATTCTTCAGCTTAAACTCTGTCTTTTTCTTGGCAGCCATAAATTTTATAGCATCTACATTAAGGACTTGACTCAAGTATTCCAAAGCAAAAACCCTGATGGTTAGAAATTTGGGCAGCTTATAAGGGGCCAGGTTTGCTCCAAATATACTTAGTTCTATATGATTTTCATATAGGTACCAATCACCTACTTTACAGTGTTCAGATAACTATAGAATTCTTTTTATTTCCTCACTGATTCTTGGCTATTCTGCTTTGCACAATAAACTCATGGCTGGTCTGACAAACAAATCAATGAAATCCTTATAGTTGAATTCACTTCAATCATTTCTGAGCAATGAAGTCCAAAGTACTACTGAGAGAGGATTGCCTTCAACATCCATTTTCTGTAATGCAACTGGAAACTTTTTTGCATGGAAAAATAGGAGGAGGTGAAATAGATATGATGAATATCTAAACACTCCTTCCTCAAGCAACTTGGACAACTGATAGTTTATACTGTCAGCAATGAATCTAGAAAAATTAAATATCATTGTAGGAGGTTTCCCTGGGGATAAAGTAGAAAGGAAACCTAGAATTGATGCATTAGTGAACTCATCATTAGAATAACCTAGAATGAAGGAAAGAATAGAGATTATTTGTCTAGAAGATTAAGGAAAATCAGAGGTGGAATAGGGTGGTTTTACTTTTGGGAAATCAACTTGAGTATGCATTAAGTTTTGAAGAATCATAAACTTCCTAGGGAAATCCAAGTCTAGGTACAACTGAGTCAAATATTCAATGGATAAAGAGACTATTGTTGAATCATGTTTAAGTTGGAGTATCTCATTAATAGATTTTTCTTTTATAGAAAACAGAACTTCCCTATCCTTGTTTACAATACAGCTCTGGTCAAGGACATAATGTAATTTGCATAGTCTAATCAGGTCTTGAGCTGGATGAGTGATTGGGACCACATACTTAGGCAAATTTGACTCCCATATAGGTATGTCATTTTCATATTTCTTCAAAAATTTCTCACAACACCAGTTATGGACTTCCAGCATATTGAAATCTAATGTAGCATTAGTAATCCTGTAGTCTAAATCAATTAAGGAACTGATCTCTTCAGAAGTAACATGTGGTTGTAAAGGTCTGACCACTTCAGTAGAATTTGTTGTTAGGGCTGGGGTAGGCTTATTTATCTTAGCAGATTCAGGGAGTGGAAGCTTGCTTGAGGTAGATTTTTTGGCTTTAGAACCTCTAGTATTAGGGGTAATTTGTTTTCTTGTCATTTTGGGAAAAACTAAGCAAGATTAAACTGTTTTCTTAGTTAATTTTGAAAACATAGGCTAATTGGGCAGATCTAAGAGAATTTGGGAATCTAGGCAAGGGTTTTGGGATAGAAAACACAGGTTTTCTAGGTGCAGAGGACTAAAAAAATGACTTTTATGTGTGTTTAAATCAATTTGAACCGTGGAAATTTCCTTTGGATGACCAGAAACACTCTAAAATAGAGTTTGAAGGAAATGCCAAATTTTGAGAAAAAATTGCCAGGGTTCGCCTTGTTTTTTCAAGGTTTGGATACAGTAGGATTGGCTATTTTTCTCTATGTAGCTTGATTGGTCCAATTTAATGGTTTAATTTGTGAAATTTGCAGGCAATTTTAGGAAAATACCTGCTTTACAGGCGCTTTGATAATTGAAAGGGTTTCCGGTTGTACTGGTCGCAGTGTCTTAGTACGAAGGTTTGAGAGTCTGCTGTGGCGAAATCTACTTCAAGGGGACGAATTGATTAGCAAAGGTTTTGAAATGGAGTCTGGGCGAAGATTTTCAATGGGAGAGGGTGCGAATGGTATGCAAAACAGTGAAAAATTAAGGTTAAAACCTTTGATTTTATTACTTTGCATAACATTAATGGCAGGTCACAGTCAACGGCAGGAGCGGTTTTCATTTTGAATGCGAAAACCATTCGGTGGTATCGCATTGCTTTTAGCTGGTAAGTAGTTTTGAGCTTTTTTAATGTGATCAAATTACAATTGGACACATAGCAGTTAGTGGTTTCACAAAACAACGTTTATCGCGTGATTTTTCCCAAACTGCGCCCATTCACTTTTGGTACGCGATCTATGCAATGAGCACCGTCAGATTTGATTTTGCGATGCGAACGATCAGGATCAATTTGGGAGTTGCGGCGGACAAGTAGGTGGGACCGAGATTTACTATGGACCGTTGATTTGATATTAAAATGATCAATGAACATGACTCAATGCAACAGGAAATGGTGGGGCATGAGGCCAGGTTGTTCACGCTAAGTGTGGACCGTTAGATTAGGTATATAAATATGATCGGAGGGTGATGGATGATCGTAAGGCTGATGGGTTATTTGATTAGATAATGAGGCTTTTTAGATATAAAAGGATTTTATATATATGGAGTGGAATGCATAGGGGCGGGTTAATATAAAGTTTAACCAAGGTTTCGACTGTAGTATAAAGTACAAAATTTTATTCATCGGGAAAGAGGGGTAAGGTTTAATCTTGGGTAAAGCTTATGCGGGGAAATTTGAAGGTATTAGTGGAGGTTTTGGTTAATACATAAAGCATCGGTAAAGCTTTTTATTTCTCATTTTATATATCAATTACGATAACTTTTCCTTTATATTTTTATTATATAGTTATTTCAAACCATTTCGGCTAAATAACTATAGGGGAGTCGGGATATTTCTTTATGGATAATTTTCATGTCAAAGGGGTAGCTTAGGGATATAATTTAAACATGTGCATAATAACATTGACATAAAAAGCTTATAATAAGGGGTTTTTTGGGATAATTAATAGAAAGGAGTTATATTAATAGGACTAGGATTTTCTATAGGGAGTTAATAAAATAAGTTAGGTGTTAATATGAAAAGGGAAAGTAAATACTCAAAACATACAATTATAACCAAGAAAAGTGAATATTAAAACCAAGATTTCGTTGTAATAATTTCATCACTTCAACTTAGGATAAAATGCCATTTTGAGGGTTTTATGCTTCATGAGATGTAGGAAGTTAATCAAATGAGGGTTTTAAGCATCATTAAGTAAAAATGGAGTCTTTACTTATGATTTTCCATGGTAATGAATGCATGAATGGAAAATGATGTGATTTTTGGGATTAATATAGAAACTCGACACTTTCAACTACTCAGTGATTGAGCCTTGGGTCCGGTCCCAACAGAAGTCAGGGAAATGCCTTGAGCCTCTATGACTGATAGTCTATAATGTTAAATAGCTATGGGGAGGGGAAATTAGTTATTTGTAGCTTGGTGAAAAATATTTACAATGGATTTCCCGCCTTCTTCTACCTACCCAGTCATATCTTCTAACATTTTTTCTTCTATTTTAATCAGGTGCATTTGAGCTAGCAACCTTCAAAACGTTTATTCCTTTTTAAAGCAGTAAAACTATCTAATTATAACTTATCTCTTCTAAGAATCTAGATTAAACTGTTGGATTCTTTTATTCTCTACCTAACTACTGAATTTTCGTGATTAAACTGTATGACAATTCTTTTTCTACTATCTACAACAAGTAAAATTGAAACATGAAAAGTTAAGATTAAATTGTTCAACTCATCATGGATTATGGCATTTATTGACACTCTACCATAATCAACTGCAAAAAGTAAAAGTAGTGGCATTTAGACTTGCACACTTTCATGTTTTATTCATCTTTTTTCTTTTGGGGTATATTATTTTTTCTAAGTCCTTTCATTTTTCTTTTAGGACTTTTTACCCTCTTTTTGATTTTTGATTTTTTTATTTTTTACAAAATATGGGAAAATAACTTGCAGAAAGAAAATTTTGTACATATTTACATGACTACCATCATTCAAGTAAAAATTATGAATCCTATATTTATAGGTTACTAACATTAGTTTCACTTGGGGATGGCATTTCCTGGTGGAATGTCAAGAACTCTGAGATCAGTAGCCTTCAACTTTTAACCTTTGTGATCCTATAATTGTCTTTTGATTTCTGCAACAATTCATACTTATGATATTTTATACTGCAAATATTAGGGCCTTCTCTTCGGGCTTCAACTTTGTAGATAAAATCTCCAATCCAATCTACATACTTGAAATGAATATTTACACTAATAAAAGTCAAATGAATTTAACTGGTGATTGATTCAGAAGAATAGTAGTGTTTCAACATCCTAACATTCATTGTTCCTTCTTGAAGTTCAGTTCCATCCAAATTCTTGATGAAAAAATAATTGTTACCTCTGTAACCATATATCACATAAGGTCCTTGCCATAAAAATTCAAACTTTCTATGTTTTCCTTTGTCCTCTCTTCTTGAATCCCATCTCAAAACTTGATCTCCAATGAAAAAATCATCTTCTTTAATCCTTTTGTCAAAAATATTTTTAATTTTATAATGTAAAACTTGTGATCTTTCATAAAATTCTTCCCCTTTTTGTTGGAGATGTATGGTTTCATTAATTCTTCGTTGAATATCATTTGTTTCCACATGTGATTCCTGAATGATCTTCTTGACTGGTACACCCAAGGAAGAGGGGAAAATTGCATCCATTCCATAAACAATCTGATAAGATGAAGTTCCAATAGACTTCTTAGTGGTAATTCTATCAACCCATAAGGCATAGACTAGCTTTTTGTTCCAGGTCTTTTTGTTATCTTGAAGTAATTTTTTAATGATATTGATTAAGATTTTGTTTGAAGATTTGGCTAAACCATTACCGTGGGGATAATAAGCAGTACAATGTCCCAAGGTAATATGGTATTTGTGACAGAAAGAAATCATTTTCTTGGATCTGAATGCAGTTGCATTGTCAGTAATAATTTTATGTGGGCATCCAAATATTGACAAAATATTACTTTCTATAAATGAGATTACAATTGAATCAGTGGCTTGCCTAGAAGGAACAACTTCTAACCACTTGGTAAAATAATCTGTAGCAGTTAAAATCCATTTATGTTGGCCTGGGGATGGGCGGTGGATTTCACCAATGAAGTCTAACCCCCATTGTTGAAATGGATTTTCAGTAGATATAGGCTTAAGAGGTAAGGGCAATAGTTTCTTTTTCCCTTCAAAAATCTGACATTTGTGACAGGAGGTAACAAATTTCTTGACATCAGAAAATAAAGTTGGCCAGTAGAAACCAGCTCCCAGTATTTTGTCTGTTGTACTCTTCCAGTATAAGTGGCCTCCACAGTCACCTGCATGAAATTCCTCGAGAATTTTGTCAGCCTCTGATTTTAATAAACAATTTAGTAAAATCCCACTACTTTCTTTCCAATAAAGCGCATTATTTAATATAAAAAACCTCATTGCTTTTTGTTTGATGAATCTGGCTTTGGTTTTAGTTAATCAGGGAGGAGCTTGTAAATTTATGAGTACAAAGATAATATCAGAGTACAATGGTGAGTCTGGATAGGCCTCACTAATTAATGAAGTTGCCATCTCTTCATGGTCATCTATTTGTTCAATGAAACTTATGTCTAAAGCATTACAATTAGATTCAGCCATCAATCTAGCCAAAACCTATCCTTTAATGAGCTTTGTTGGTTTAATTTCCATATCATACTCAAGGATAGTGGAAATCCATTTTCCTCTCCTACCATTAGATCCTTCTTGTGTTAAAATGTATTTAACTACAACATTGGGGACATATGCAATGATATGGCAATGGAGTATGTAAACTCTGAAATATTTTAGGGCTTTAACCAAGGCTAAAGCTTGATTTTCCATTATATTGTACTTCAGAGGTGCATCTCTAAGGGATTTACTAAAAAATGCAACTGGATGTTCAAAACCTTGATTGTTTTTCTGCAGTTGAACTGCAACTATGGTATGTTCTGAGGCAAATGAAAAGATTATGAAATCCTTTGTATAATATGGGCTTATTAACACTGGTGCTTTTGTCAAGGCCTATTTTATGGATTCAAAAGATTTTTTGGCTTTAACATTCCATTTTATTGCAAAGTAATTTTTAAGCATATTGTTGAGTTCTTTTATGATTTCAACCAAGTTAGAGACGAATCTTCTCAAAAAATTGATTTTACCCAAGAATATTTGAATTTATTTAATGTTTCTTGGTGGTTGAATGTTCAAAATGGCTTCAATTCTTGCAAGGTCTATCCTAATGCCTTCCTTGGAGATTATGTGTCCCAACAGTTTTCCTTCTTCTAGTCCGAAAAGAGTCTTTTTAGGATTTAAGTATATACCATATTTTCTACACTTGATAAAGACTTGTCTCAGGTGATCTAAGTGTTCATCATTTGTTTTTGAAAAGATAGTAATATCATCAAGATAGATAACTAAAAATTCATGGATTTCCTTGGCAAAGGTAATATCCATGGCCCTCTGAAAGGTATCTCCTGTATTTTTCAATCCAAAAGGCATTTTCACATACATGAAAGTGCCCCAAGGAGTAGTAAAGGCAGTTTTAGTTTGATCATCTTTATGAACTAGAATTTGGTTATAACCAGAGAAACCATCTAATAAAGAAATCCTTGAAGAAACTGCAACCCTCTGCAAAATATGGTCCATTTTAGGCAAGGGGTAATTGTCTTTCAAAGACACTTTATTGAGATTTCTAAACTCTATACATAGTCGAATTTCTCCTGTTTTCTTTCTGGTGGGCACTAAGTTAGAAATCCAATTAGAATACCTGACTGGTGCAATTATTTGTGCATCGAACATTCTTTTAACCTCTTTTTCTATTAAAGGTAACAAAATTGGATTAATCCTTCTTAATTTTTGTTGAAAGGGTTTTTGATTTTCTTTCAAAGGAATATTATGTTGAATTATGTCTTTGTTGTAAGTTTTTAGATCTTCGTAACCCCATGCAAAAACATCCTAGTATTCTTTCATAAGTTCTATATATTTAACCTTTTCTTCTGATGGTAAGGATTTTTCCAATTTAATCATTTTTGGTTTTTCATTTGTTCCTATGTTAAATTCTTCAATATCAGACCTGACTGGTTCCATTTTTGGCCGTTTGGGCACATCATTAGAATCAGACAAGTCTTCTAAGGGAGTCAAACCTCTGGGTAAAATGTTATTTTTTAAATCTATCAAATCTGGTTCATCCTCCATCATTTTCTCTATGTCTATTTTTTCCAAGCCATCTATATCTGATTGAGTAAATACATTTGGATTTTTATATTTATGTACATATACACTATTGATCTCACAATTAAAATTATCATGTACATTAAATTCTAAATCTAGACCATGATTAGTGTCTATCTTACAGTTTTGGAATTCTTCCCTGCTGTTCAAAAAATTGAAAATCTGTTCATCTTCAGAAAAAATCTTACAATATTTAACATTGTCAGGAACAATGGGTTTGTATTTTACTTCAGCAGTGTATAATACAAGTGCAAATTACAAGTGCTAGCAAAAATTTCTAGACAATGTGCTTGCACATTTTGATTTCTAGGAATAATAGAAAATTTAGACTCTAGTAAATCATCAACCAAGTCAATTGCTGCATCTCTATATCTAGCTAATATAGGATTATGAATAAAATATTCATCGTTTATTTGCTTAATGAGTAATTCTGAATCACCCATGATTAAAATCCTTTTACCTCCTAAATTCCTGATAATTTGTAGGCCTAAGATCAATGCCTCATACTCTAACATGTTGTTGGTGCATTTAAAGTTGAGCCTGAAGGCATGTCCTTCTGAATGACTGGTTTCCATGTTAGTGATCCATACTCCAGCTCCTGCCCCTATCTTGTTAAATGAACCATCAAAATATAAATGCCAAAGGACTTCATGAAATATATTGTCATTTTTTGGTTTAGGTTTTCTGTTAATCAATTTAGTTTGGATATCATTATTATCAGAGTTGCATAAAATGAAAGAATCAAGTTCAGTTGGGGTTGAATAAATGGGATAATTTATGGACCTTTCTGCATTACTGACCATGTATTTCATCAGAGTTTCTCTGTAAAGTTTTTTGGGTTGTCTAAATACTGTGATAGTAGCAAAACTCATGTCTAGTTGTAGAGATCCCTGCAACTTAGCTCCCCATGAGTGAGAAAGAAGCATACCATACTTTGGTGGGATATCAACTACTAAAATATCCGTGATCATACTTTTACCTGGGTATTAAACTAAATTGACACACAAATATTTTATTAATCCAATGCATTTAACTTTAGAGGAATCAAATGAGAACAAGTCTTTATATGGCCTAGTTATTTCTATATTCAGAGTTTCCATAATGGATTTTCGCATTAAGTTGTGGGAATCCCCTGAGTCTAACATTGCGTTGTGTAATATCTGATCATGAATAATAAGACTATTGTAAAAAGGAGGGATTGCTCCATCTGCATGTGTACCATTCACATTAGGACCAAAAATCAATTCAGGCTGATCATCATTTAGATTAATCGAATCCTCACCATCATTCATGTTTGCAGTTTCATCGATTGTTGATTTATACAAATCATTCTTTACTAATTCGGTTAAAGGAATTTATATTTTTAACTTGGATATTTTAGCTTGAATGTTGAATGCTGATTGAGATTTACTAATCTACAGAAGTTCATCCTTTGTGATTGTTAGATGAGTAGATTTTTCTTGAGTTTCAGCAGTTTTACCTTTAGCTTGAGTTTTTCTTTTATCTTCTGTTTGATTTTCCTGATTTCTGTTGTCTTTGATTATTTTCAGGAAAATTTTGAGTGGCAGCAGATGCTTTTTCAGATCTAGAATTTTCAGCAGAAGATTTAGGATTTGATGATCTAGAGTCAACTAGGTTCTTTTTTGGATCAGTAACTATTGTTTTTTCTGAATTAGTGGCCTTTACAGTATTATCCTTTTGGGCATATTTGGAGGATTGGGCTAACTCATCAGTGATATCAACAATCTTTGGACTAGACTATTTTTTAGGACTGGGTGGGTTTGAATTTTGCTTGTTCTCTCTTGGAATAATTTGCAAAATTTTTGTTTTGGGAGCCTCTACATTTTTTTTGTTTTGATATTGTTGAGTTGGAGCATTGTTTTTAGTAGAAGGCTCATTTTTTTTCTTGCTCCTAAGGTTATACTGGCTGTGAATTTCATTGATTACGAAGTCATAACCTTGCTTATAGTCAAAAGATTCACCATATTCTACTTTGAACTGTTGAAGCTCAAAGAGTTGTTGATCCTCCCGAGTGAGGAAAATTGTATTACTCTCATCTATGCCCATAACTATGTTGATGTCTTCCTCATCCTCAACATTATTTTGAGAACTTTCAGCGTAGTTCTTTTGAAAAAGGGGCCTAATGTTCTGATCTGGGGAAGGTTCTTTACCTTTTCCCGGATTGTTGTTTTTTCTGTAGTTGGGATTTCTAATTTCGGGTTGGTTATCCCATTGCAGTTTTTTCTCAATATGGCCTAATATCTCAACTACTCTTTCTAAATTTTTAGAAATAATATCAAATTTACCATCTAAGCTTGAATTCTCTTCTTTTATGGTGACCCTCTTTTCATTTCTAAGTCTGGATTTTTTGGCTAGGATATTGATTTCTACACCAACAACATCTAGTTGCATCTGTTCTAAAGTTTCAACATTTATTTCTCTTAATTGATATGCCATGTCTGGATTAAATCCATCAGGAAATTTTAGAAGTACTGAATAGGGGGTAGGTTTGAGATCAACAGGGATGGCATTATAGACACTATTATATCTGGTGCAATAATCCTAGATAGACTCATTAGGAGCTCTTTTAACAACATCAAACTCAGATAAAATTTGCAGGGGATTCTTTTTCTTTTCCCATTTATTTAGGAAAGCTCTATGAAATGCAGCTAAATCTGCTATACTACCAGCACCTAAATTTCTAAACCATGTTTTTACTTCTCCAATTAAGCTTTGAGCAACAACCTCATTCGGAAATTAGATTCATCTATCTCATAAATTTCACAAAAATCATTCATTCTGGTGATATGTTGTTGTGCAGTAATTTGTGAAAAATTATCAAATAATGGGATATCCTTTTGGTAATTTTGGGGCATGTCATGAAGGTTTTGGGGTAAAAATAGAGGAGCATATCTCGCAGCCATGATTTGAAGTTTTCTTGAACTAGGAAGTATAACAGTGATTATAGGAGTAGTGCTGGTTATGACAGCTAATGTACTGAAAGATGGATTTGAAGAACTTGGAAAAGATGTTGATATATGTATGGAACTGGATGGAAAAAATGTAGTGCTTATAAAATTGGTGGATGCAATGGGCTGAGTGAATGATGGAAAAACTATCCTAGGCTGCAAAGGCAACTAAGGAATAAACGGTTCTATGGATGAACTTGCAATGGATTGAGGGTATGATGAATATATGATCCTAGGCTGCAAAGGAAACTCAGGACTAAAAGGTTCAGTGGGTGAATTGATAGTGGAGTCTAAAAATGAAGTGGCAGCATACAAAGTTGAATCCGCTGCTGGAAAAATGGTGGTGTATAATTGAGAAACTGGAGGTTTAAATTGAGACAAAAAATTGGCTAATTTCATAGCTTCATCAACGTCTTTAATTCGTGTAACATTAACCCTTTCTACTGGACTTTGAATTTCAAATTTGTCTGATTTTATTGATGCTGAAATAATTTTTTGTTTCTCATTCACAAAAGAAGTAAAAACAGGATCTATAACAGTTTCCTTTAAATCGGTTTCATATTTATTTATAAATAAGTAATTTTCAAACTTGAAATCAAATTAAATATCCGTTAAACTCACTAATTCTTTGGGTAAGGAATTAGCTTTTCTCAAGGGCACTTCAGCTTCTAAACTATCACTTTGTTTTTTCTTTTTATTTTTACCTATCTGCTCTAGGTTATCTACTATAACTGTAGGCTTAGGATCCGGGTTGGACCTGGTATAGTAGGTTTTCCTAGAAGCTAGAATGTCTATTTATTGAAATACCCACAACCTTTTAAAGTTAATCTTAAATTTACAAAAGATAGTTATAAAAATATTCCTTCAAGATTAAAATTAAAACTGGAGAGTGGTTAATTCCCCAATATGGTCGGCAGTATGTTATCACCCTAGTAAATCTTAGGTTTTGAGATGAGGATTTATAGTTGAAGAAAACCAGGGGTAACCCAGAACCTCTTTTGGATTTCAGGATCTAGCCTTCCTAAATTCCGAAGAGGGATCTCTCCTTATGATTTAACTTTGTTTTGGATTAAATTTTAGGCTAGGTATGATTGGAAAATTGTTTTGGTTTGAATATTTTGTGGGAATAAAATCAACTTCAAGGTAAACCACAAATAAATCTACTAGAAAATTGGGCTATGGAGTCATATTTCTTGGCAAGCAGAGCTAGGAGATAAGGTAAAAAGAGAAAATGCACTAAGGGCAGGGTAGATGACCTTCAAGGGGTTTGGAAATAGTTTTTTTGATGAAATGGAAAGATTTGATCAAAAGGGCAAGGAATAATCCCTAAGTTACAGAAGAGAAGATGAAGGAAAGGGGTCAAAAGGGACTAAGAGCAGTTAAGGATTCTTAAGTCCGGATATTAGCAGAAAACATATCAATGAATAACTAGTAAAAAACAGGGAGCTTTTGACACTAATCTTGTATGAACTTTCCTAGTCAATAATTTAAGATAGAAAACATGTAAATGTATGTATGGAACTTAGAACGATAAACAGTGAAAACATGAAAATACTTGACTTATCTGATCAGCACAAGAATCCTGAGTTATTATGTCTGTTTGACTTAGTTCTAGTCTGCTGCTTTTACAAATTGACTCACACAAAATCCCAATGTATTTAGAAAAAATGTCTATAGTAGTCTTGAAATTTTTTATTCCACCCTAAACACTTCATAAACTTAAGTATTTATACAAAATTATTACAAAAAATATGAGATACACGTAGGAATATCTCTAGGATAAAATAAAGATTATTACATAAAAAAGAGGGACAACTGCAAAACAAACTGGCAAACTGTTCTCTTATCAAGAAAAAATAGGACTAATTGATCTTATCAAAATTGATCTCTTGCTTTGTTGTAGATGCTTGATGGCACTTGGAAAAATATTCTTTTTAGAAGATATCTTGGAAGACAATCTTTCTAATTACACTCTTCAACTTGTGCTTCACTTCTGATATTTTTTTACGCTGTCCATTTATTACTCTACTGCTGTAAAATGAAAAATTACAACAGTAAAAATTTAGTTGACTGTTTTATTCTCGGATACCCTTTGACTTTACTTTTTCACTTGATATACTTTCACTGCAATATTTACCCTTTGATAACTGTAAAGATGAAAAACCTAACTGCACTTGTTCAACTCTCTTTGCATGTTGTTATATCAAATCAGTGAATTCTTGCCATTGCTGATCACTTGGTATCTTCAGGCTTTTCAGTTTTCTGTAGCTTTCATCAGCCTGTTGGAAATATGATGCAGAGTGTTGTCCTTGATGGCAACCCACTGAATGAAGATGAAGACATGCGACTGTTGACATGTGTTGTCCTTGATGGAAATCCACCTGATGAAGTTATTCTTGACTTGATGGACTTGGTAAATGATGTAAATCGATGTGATATGATGTTTGTTGACAATATGATGCTAAGTGTTGTATTTGAAAGGCAACCCACTTGATAAAGATGATGGCAACTTACTTGATGAAGTTGTGCTTGCTAGAATATGTTCTTGATGAAGAAAATATTAGAGCATGAAAAAGTAAAAATTTTTGAGTATGCAGTAAATACTGATTCACCCCCCCCCTCTCAGTATTTTTCCCAACACAGCCTCTGTGTACTTTGCAAAGTTTGGCTTGACAATGAAGATGTGCTTAATTTCATTTTGTAGAAAAAATAAGTTCTCATAGTACTCTAAGATAACTTTTCCAGTTGGGGAACCTTGTGGCAGAGGCTTTTTTACCTGTTCTTTGGCATATGCTCTGATCTTCTTGTCATAATCTTTCTGAACCATTAGTTTTTCATTAAAGCCATGAATGTCTGGAAGGTCTGCTTGTGTTAATATAGTGTATTTGGCCAAGAATTTTGTTATTGAAAAGTTCATGTCTTTACATCTTTCCTCCAAACTGTTCATTATATTCCTTTTACTTAGGACCTTTTTGATTTGTAGTATGGTTTCAGTCCTATACTGAATTATCAGTTCTTCAAGCTCTTCTCTATTTTTACTGTTTAGAAATGTAATAAGCCTTAAAGCTTGAGATGGTTTATTGGCAAGATCTTCTTTTGTTTGTTGAATTTCTACTTGTGCTGCCTTGAGTAGATCTCTCTATTCATAAATGATTTGAATGGAAGGTCACTGTAGAAGTATGCCTTGAATTATGTTATTCCAAATATAGTTTTTTATGTATGACACATGTTCACTGAGATTGACCTGTTGCTGCAAAATCTTTACCTGCTCTTGAAGTCTGTTTGCTCTTTGTTCATGTCCCTTAGATGTAATCAATGCATTTCTGTTTGATGATTCAAGAGTTTGAATGGTGTTTTTTAAATTGATTATCTCATTATTCTTTAGGGACATTTACTCCATGGCCTTTACTATGTCAGCTGCTTCACTTGTTTGATATACCTGTGTGGTGGATGATCCTGTGGCAGAAGTGTCTATAGATTGCACTGACACTACAGTTGCTAGTGGCACTTTTGGGTCCAAATGCTCTGCCAATGTGGAGGGGACAATTTTTCCAACTATCAGAATAACAGTAGGAGTATATTACACATCTACTTTCTTCAAGGTCTCATTTTCTTTCATAAGGGTCTCTATTTGATTCTCCATGTCTTTAACTTGAGCAGTCATTTTCAGTACTAACTGCATCATTTCATCCTTTTCTGTTTTCTCTTGTAGGATTTCCTTGGCTTCTGGATGTTCATTCTGTGGAAGTTTCAATTGCTTTCTTAAGGCTGCAATGTCTTCATTCTTTTGCTTTATGAGTGCTTGAGCAACCTGAATGTTTGAAGGATCTACTCCAGTCTGTATAACCAAGTCTTCCAAGGACTTGATCCTTAGGTCCTTAGCATGTAAAGAGGCTTTGTCTAGACTCATCTGATTCTGCAAGTTAGACACAGTTTTTTGTAGCATGGTTCCACTCATAGTTCTGGTTACTACTTTAGAATAAATCATTTCTGTGGTGCTTCTATGAAATTCGATTTGATCCAATTCATGTATTTTATCTGTATCCACTTCTACATCTGTTTTGGTGTAATCTGAAACTGATTTTGGATCTGCAATTGTTGGTTTAAGGAATGACATGATCATATTGTTTGTGGAATAGTCAAAATCTATCAAAAACCTGTCCTTGTTCCCTGGATTTTCTTTGAGAAATTGGGAATAAACTTGATTTTTAATCTCTTCATTTTTCTCTTTGATCTGTTTGTATTTTTCCTGAATGTCAAAGTCTGTTCCCTTTGTTGCTTTAAAAGAGGAGAGAGCTTCTGAATTTACCTACATTTCCACTATTTCTCTATCTTGTTCCTGTGTTGAGATATGATCTTTCCGAATTTCTGCTAGAGTCTCATTAACAATTACAGTGGCTTCATCATCATTCTGTTGATCATTATTGGTTTCTTGATCATCAGTGCCATCTATTTCTATTATCTTTTCTTTCTCAGAAGCAGTTATTTTTTCCCTTTTGTTATAAATAATATTGAATTTATTTTCTGCAATGGTTTCTGCTGAATAGCCTTCTTCATTCCTGGTCCTTTTGTTTATAGCTTTTGTATGATTAGTGACTTATATTTCTTGTGAATTATCTGTTTGTTTCTCCTTCTCTATATTAGCAATAGGATCAATCAATGTATTTTCTACCCATTCCATTTGATCTGCAAATTTCTCAATTTCTGGTTTAGACTCATGTATGAATGGTGTTAATTTACATTCGATCCTTATGTTACTTAGAATTCCCTCTGGATCATATTTCAAATAAAAAATTTATTGGAACTTTAACTCTGCTAATTTCATGACTATTTATTTTAAGGCATCTGTGTTGTTTACTATGTAGCAACCTATCTTATTCTTAAGCTTAAATTGTCTTTTTCTTGGCAGCCATAAATTTTATAGCATCTAAATTTAGGACTTGACTCAAGTATTCCAAAGAAAAAACCCTGATGGTTATAAATTTGGGCAGCTTATAAGGGGCCAGGTTTGCTCCAAATATCCTTAGTTCTGTATGATTTTCATATAGGTACCAATAACATACTTTACAGTGTTCAGATAACTGTATAATTCTTTTTATTTCCTCACTTATTCTTGGTTGTTCTGCTTTGCACAATAAAATTATGGCTGGTCTGACAAACAAATCAGTGAAATCCTTATATTTGAATTCACTTCCATCTTTTCTGAGCAATGAAGTCCAAAGTACTACTGAGAGAGGATTTCCTTCAACATCCATTTTCTGTAATGCAACTGGAAACTTTTCTGCTTGGAAAAATAGGAAGAGGTGAAATAGATATGATGAATATCTAAACACTCCTTCCTCGGGCAACTTGGTCAACTAATAGTGTATATTGTCAGCGATGAATCTAGCAAAATTAAATATCATTGCAGGAGGTTGCCCTGGGGATAAAGTAGAAAGAAAACCTAGAATTGATGCATCAATGAACTCATCATTATAATAACCTAGAATGAAGAAAAGCATAGAGATGATTTGTCTAGAAGATTCAGGAAAATCAGAGGTGGAATAGGGTGGATTTACTTTTGGGAAATCAACATGAGTAGGCATGAAGTTTTGAAGAATCATAAAATTCCTAGGGAAATCCAAGTCTAGGTACAACTGAGTCAAATCTTCAATGGATAAAGAGACTATTGGTGAATCATGTTTAAACTGGAGTATCTCATTAATATCTTCTGCCGCTATAGAAAACAAAACTTCCCTATCCTTGTTTACAATACATCTTTGGTCAGGGAAATAATGTAATTGGCATAGTCTAATCAGGTCTTGAGCTGGATGAGTGATTGGGACCACATATTTAGGAAAATTTGACTCCCATATAGGTATGTCATTTTCAATTTTCTTCACAAATTTCTCACAACACCAGTTATGGACTTCCAGCATATTGAACTCTAATGTAGCATCAATAATCCTGTAGTCTAAATCAATTAAGGAACTGCTCTCTTAATAAGTAACAGGTGGTTGTAAAGGTCTAACCACTTCAGTAGAATCTGCTATTAGGGCTGGGGTAGGCTTATTTATCTTAGCAGATTCAGGGAGCGGGAGCTTGCTTGAGGCATATTTTTGGGCTTTAGGACCTCCAATCTTATGGGTAATATGTTTTCTTGTCATTTTGGGGAAAACTAAGCAAGATTAAACAATTTTCTTAGTTAATTTTGAAAATAGAGGCTAATTGAGCAGATCTAAGAGAATTTGGGAATCTAGGCAAGGGTTTTGGGATAGAAAACATAGGTTTTCTAGGTGCAGAGGACTAAAAAAATGACTTTTCTGTGTGTTTAAATCAATTTGAACCATGGAAATTTCCTTTGGATGACCGGAAACACTTTAAAATATAGTTTGAAGGAAATGGCAAATTCTGAGAAAAAATTGCCAGGGTTCGCCTTATTTTTTCAACGCTTGGATACAGTAGGATTGACTATTTTTCTCTATGTAGATTGATTGGTCCAATTTAATGGTTTGATTTGTGCAATTTGTAGGCAATTTGAGGAAAATACCTACTTTACAGGCGCTTTGATAATCGAAAGGGTTTCCGGTTGTACTGGTCGCAGTGGCTTAGTAGGAAGTGTTGAGAGTCTACTGTGGCGAAATCTAATTCAGGGGGACGAATTGATCAGCAAAGGTTTTGAAATGGAGTCTGGGAAAAAAATTTCAATGGGCGAGGGTGCGAATGGTATGCAAAACAGTGAAAAATTAAGGTTAAAACCTTTGATTTTATTACTCTGCATAACATTAATGGTAGGTCACAGTCAATGGAGGGAGCAGTTTTCATTTTGAATGCGAAAACCATTTGGTGGTATCACATTGCTTTTAGTTGGTAAGTAGTTTTGAGCTTTTGCAACGTGATCCAATTACAATTGGACACGTAGCAGTCAGCGGTTTCACAAAACAACGTTTATTGCGTGATTTTTCTCAAACTGCACCCATTCACTTTTGGTACACGATATGCAATGAGCACCGTCGGATTTGATTTTGCGATGCGAACTGTCAGGATCAGTTTGGGAGTTGTGGCAGACAAGCAAATGGGACTGAGATTTATTATGGGTTGTTGATTTGATATGAAAAGGATCAATGGTCATAACTCAACGTGATGGGAAATGGTGGGGCATGAGGCTAGGTTGATCGCGCTAAGTGTGGACCGTTATATTAGGTATATAAATATGATCGGAGGGTGATGGATGAGCGCAAGCACGATAGGTTATTTAATTGGATAATGAGGCTTTTTATATATAAAAGGAGTTTATATAAATGGAGTGGAATGCATAGGGGTGGGTTAATATAAATTTTAACCAAGGTTTTGACTATAGTATAAATTACGAAACTTTATTCATCCGGAAAGAGGGGTAAGGTTTAACCTTGGGTAAAGCTTATGTGGGGAAAGGCATGGCTTCTATCCACTTAGTGAAATAGTCTATGGCTGTAAAAATCCAATTGTGTTGGGCTGAGGATGGAGGGTGAATTTCACCAATGAAGTCAAGACCCCATTTCTGAAAAGGCATTTTTGTGGAGATGGGTTTAAGGGGTAAAGTTAGTAGCTTTTTCTTCCCTTCAAAGATTTGGCATTTGTGACAAGAGGTCACATACTTTTTTCATATCCGCAAATAGTGTAGGCTAGTAAAAACCATCTCTTAAGATTTTATCTGTAGTTGACTTCCAGTAAAGGTGTCCTCCACAATCACCTGCATGAAATTTTTCTATAAATTTATCAGCTTCTTCTTTAAGCAAACAATTCAATAAAATGTCACCATGATCTTTCCAAATAATTTTATTGTTTATGATACAAAACTGCATTGCCTTTAACTTTAAAAATCTAGCTTTACTTCTTGATAATCTAGGAGGAGCTTGTAAATATAGTAATACAAATATGATATTTTCATACCATGGTGAGTCTGAAAAGGTTTCATTGATCTCTAGAGTTGTCATCTCTTCCTGATCATCTAATTGGGCAATAAAATGTATATCTAAAGCATGACAATTTGATTTAGCCATGAGTTTGGCTAAACCTTGACCTTTAATGATTTTGGTGGGCTTAATTTCTATTTCATATTCCAAAATGGTGGCAATCCATTTGCCTCTTTTTCCATCAGGCCCATTTTGAGTTAGAATGTCCTTCACAATTGAATTTGGAACATAAGAAATTATATGTGAATATAATATGTACACTCTAAAATCTTTGATGGCATTCACTAAAGCTAGTGTCTGCTTTTCCATTATGCTATACTTTAAAGTGGTATCTCTAAGTGATTTACTGAAAAAAGAAATGGGTTGCTCATAGCCCTGATTATTTTTATGTAGTAAGACTGCAACAATAGTATGTTCTGAAGCAAAAGAAAATATAATGAAATCTTTTTTTAAATCAGGACTTATTAGGACTAGTATTTTTGTTAAAGCTTGTTTGATTGATTCAAATGATTTTTTGGCCTTAATAGTCCATTTAAGTGTTGAGTATTTTTTCAACATGTTATTGAGTTCCCTAATTATTTCTTCTAGGTTTGAAATGAATCTTCTGAGAAAATTGATTTTACCTAAGAAAGACTACAATTCATTAATATTCATAGGATGACTAATGTTCAGAATGGCCTCTATTCTAGTTAGGTCTATCCTAATTCCCTCTTTTGATATGATATGTCCTAAAAATTTACCTTCTTCCAGTCCAAATAGAGTCTTTTTAGGATTTAAAGAAATACCAAATTTCTTGCATTTGATAAAAACGTGTCTTAGGTGATCTAGATGTTCATTGTTAGTCTTTGAAAATACAGTTATATCATCTAGATAAAACACAAGAAAACCATGAATTTCTTTAGCAAAATCTATATCCATAGATCTTTGAAAAGTGGCTCCTTCATTCATTAATCCAAAATGAATTTTCACATACATGAAAGTACCCCAAGGAGTAGTAAATGCAGTCTTTGGTTGGTCTTCTCATTAAAATAAATTCTGGTTATATCCAGAGAATCCATCAAGCAATGAAATCTTGGAAGAACCAAACACACTCTATAAACTGTGATCCATATTGGGAAGAGGGTAGTTATCTTTTAAGGACACTTTATTTAAATTCTGGAAATCAACACACAATATGATCTCCCTTATCTTTTTCCTAGTGGGAACTAGGTTCGAAACCCAGTCAGAATATCTATTTGGTGCAACTATCTGGGCTTCATAAATTCTCTTAACCTCTTTTTCAATTAAAGGAATTAAAAATGGATTGATTCTTCTAAGCTTCTGTTTGAAAGGTTTTTTATCTTCTTTTATGGTTGTTTTGTGTTGTATTATGCTAGTGTCATAATATTTTAAGTCCTCATAACTCCATGCAAACACATCATGAAATTCCTTAAACAAAGCTATGTATTTCACTTTTTCTTCTTGAGGTAAGGCTTTTGAAAGTTGTATCATCTTAGGCTTAAGTTTTGTTCCTATATTGCATTCTTTAATATCTGATCTTAATGGTTCCATATTGGTTTTCTTGCAACATCATTTGAATAAAAAATATCTTCTAAAGGGGCTAATCCCTTAGGTAAAAAGTTGTTCTTAAGGTTTAAAATGTCAGAATCATCATCTGCTTATTCTTCAATCTCTACCTTTTCTAAATTATCTATTTCTACTTGAGTAAATTTAGTGGATTTAGTGAAATATAAATTATTTACATCTACAACATTTATATCAATCTCACTATCTATGTTTTGATTTACTGTACAATCTGTGTCTATATTACAATTCTTAAATTCTCCTTCAACATTCATGAAATGATAAATCTGTTCATCCTATGAAAATATTTGCCAATATTTTATATTATCTAGTATTGTCGGCCTATGTTTAACTTCTATTGTATATTCATGATTTGGTTTAAAAGGAAGATTGCAGGTGCCAGAAAAAGTTACTAAATTGTGTACCTGCATTAGCTGTTTTCTAGGAATTGCAGCAAAGTCACATTTAAGAAATTCACTAATCAGATATAAAATTGTTTCTCTGTATTGGCTTAATCTAATATTATATACATAATATTCTCCTCTAATCTATTTCACAATTAACTCAGGGCCACCCATGATTGACACTCTTTTGGCTCCTAAATTTCTAACAATCTATAGTCCTAAAATCAAAGCTTCATATTCATCCATGTTATTTGTACATTTGAAATTTAATATAAAGGAATTACCTTCTGCATGATTCTTTTCCATGTTATGTATCCAGACTCCTGATCCTACTCCTAATTTTTTAACTGATCCATCAAAGTCTAAATTCCACATTGATTCATGAAAAAAAATTTCATTGTCTGGTGCTTTATTTTTTTGTTTTAGTTCAACGTTGTTCTCAATGAGAGTTTCAGAATTACATAAAATGAAGTAGTCCATATTAGTAGGTGTAGAAAAAATAGGATAATTTCAAGGTCTTTCTACACTGCTAACCATGTACTTCATTAATGTATCTCTGTAAAGTTTCTTGGGTTGGCCAAAAGCTGATATTGTTGCATAAGACATATCTAGTTGTACATATCCCTATAGTTTAGCTCCCCATGAGCGAGATAAAAACATTCCATACTTAGGATGGATGTCAGCTACTACAATATCCATGACTATGTTTTTTCCAGGGTATTGAACTAAAGTAACACATAAATATTTGATTAAGCCTAAACATTTCAGTTTAGTGGAATCAAATGAGAAGAGATCTTTATAAGGTATAGTAATGTCTAAATTAAAGGTTTCCATTATTGCTTTTGGCATTAAATTGTGTGAAGCCCTTGAATCAAGCATTGCATTATGTAAAATCTGATCATGAACAATTAAGCTAATGTAAAAAGGAGAAACTCCTCCCTCTTGGTGTTTTCCATTAACTTCAGGACCAAAGATTAGTTCTGGTTGATTATCACTCAAATTAACTAAATTTTATCCATTATTCATATTTAAAGTTTCAGTGTTATGTGATTTATATAGGTCATGTTTTACCAACTATGTTAAAGGAATTGGTATCTTTAGTTTGGCAATTTCAGCTTGGATGTTGAATGGTACTTGTAATTTTCCTAACTGAATTACTTCTTCCTTTGTAACTATAGTTTGGGTGGGTTTATTTTCTTTTTCTACACTTGGTTTTTAATTTTCTGTTTGTATTTCCACTATTTTACTGCTTTTAATTTTCTTTTCATGGACAGTTTGAGATGCAGTGGAATTTTTGGCAAATTTTAAGGATTCAGCAATTATTTTGGAAGTGGCTGTTTTAGAATCAGTTGATTGATGATCAACAACAGAATTTTTGGATCTGAAATTGTTGTTTTAACATAATTTTTTGTCTTTGCAGCAGCATATTTTTTAGGATCTGATGACGTTTAAACAAAAATATCTGTAATGTCAACAATTTTAGGACTGGATGTAATTTTTGGACTCGAAATTTTATGATTAGGACTTGAATTCTATTGGGTTTCCCTAGAAAATATTTGCAAAAATTTAGTTGTAGGAGCCTCTATTGTCTTCCTTGTTTGAGTTTGGGCAGATTATTTAGTAGAAGGCTCTACATTTTACTTGCTCCTAACGTTATATTTCTTATGAACTTCATTAATTGCAAACTCATAACCTTGCTTGTAATCAAAAGACTCACTAGAATCTAATTGTAGTTGTTGTAATTCATATAACTCCTATTCTTCTTGTGTAAGAAAAATGGTGTTATCATCATTAATACCCATTAGATTTATCTGAGTGTCTTCATCATTTTCATTTTGGTGAGAAATTTCAGCATAGTTCTCTTGGAAAGGTGGTCTTATGGTTTGGTCAGGTGTTGATTCTCTAGATTTACTAGTGTTGGTGTTTTTACTAAAATTGGGATTTCTAATTTGAGGTCGTTGTTGTTGGTTATCCCACTGTGGCTTTATTTCCATGTTATCTAACCTATCCATCATTCTTTCTAATGTTTTTTCTAAGTTATCTATTTTTAAATTTGAGGTTGATGTTTCCTCTTATATTGTCACTCTCCTTTCATTTCTTAATCTAGCTTTCTTGGCTAACAAATTTGCCTCTACACTTACAACATTACTTTGCATCTGCTCTAAGGTTTCTGGGTTTCGCTCTCTTTGTTGGTAAGACATATCTGTATCAAATCCATCAGGGAATTTGATAAGGGCAGAGTCTGGAGGAGGTTTAATATTAGCAGAGATTGCATTGTAAATATTGTTATATATTGTACAATAGTCTTAAACTATTTCATTTAGTGCTCTTTTTATATTTTCAAATTCAGACAAAATTTGTAATGGATTCTTATTTTTCTCCCATCTATTAAGAAACATCCTATGGAAAACAACTAAATCAGCTATACTACCAGCAGTTAAACCTTTAAACCACTTCTTAACATCACCAGGTAAAGTTTGAGGAAAAGTCTCATTTGTACATGAACATCATCTAATTCATGCAATTCAAAGTAGTCTGTCATTTTATTAACATGTTGTTGTGCAGTGTAGGGAGTGTTTTCATCAAATTGAGGGATTTTTCTTTGATAATATTGGAGCATGGCATTTAGAGGGGCTTTGAGGATCAATGGGGCATATCTGACAGTGATGGCTTGGATTCTAGCTTGGCTAGGAGCTAAGTTTGAAGTACTTGGTGAAGAACTTGAAGTACTTGAAGATGTAGTTAAAGCACTTGTGGATGAGATTGGGATATTAGAATATGTAGTTGGGATGCTAGAAGAAGAGCTTGGAAATGAGAATGAAGAATTGGAAAATGTAGTAGAAATGATAGGGGATGAACTTGAACTAATTGTGGATGGAAATAAAACTCTAGGTTGAAAAGGTTGTTTGGGAAAAAATTAATCTGTGGAATGAAGTGTGGTGGAAACAATGGATGAAGTGGTAGTAAATAAGAACGAACCTACATATTCTAAAATATTGGTATCTAAATGACTGGTAGAAGGCTTAGGGGTATAGGCTGATAAAGTAGTCAATTCAACTGAATGTTGTAAATAAGCTTCATCAATTTCCTTAATCAAAGTTGCAGTTATAGAATCAAGTTTATCATATACTTCTAAGACTTTTTCTTCTAAATATAGTGAAACAGTTTCCTTCTTACTTTCAATGAATGAAATGAAATCAGGATCTGTTACACTATTATATATATCACTTTATAATTTAGTTCTAAACAAAGTTTGTTCAAAAGCTAGATCAAATTCAATGTCTTGTAAACTTGATAATTTATTAGGAAGAGAATTTTCTTTGATCAATGAAATCTTATTACCTAAAATTTCTAATTTTTTAATTTTCTTTACAATCCTATCAGGATTATCTACTATGACAGCAGGTTCTGGATCTGGATTGGACCTGGTATAGTAGACTTTTCTGGAAGCCAGAATTATAGTTTTTTTATGGAAAATTTACTAACAACTCTTTAAAACAATCTATTTACTAACAAATCTTTAAAACAATCTTAAGGTGAAAATATAAGTAAAAATATTTCCTTTAAGATTTATTTTAAAACCAAGGATTGGTTAGTTCCCCAGTGGAGTCGCCAGTATGTTATCACTCCAATAATTCTCAAGAGTTGTTAGTTTTTTTATTTTGTTTTAAAGAATATTAGAGGTGACCGCAAACCTACTTTTAATCCTTAGGATATAACCCTCCTAATGCTCAGAGAGGGCTCTCTCTATATGATTTAGCTTTGTTGTTTTTTAATTGATTTTAGGCTACTTATGTAGGGTAAATTGATTTTGGATTTTTATTTCATTTGGTGGTGAAATCAATTACTTAGATGGATAGATGTAGGTCTATATTCCATTGGGCTAATGGATTCAAGGGAAATGTTTACAAGGCAAGAGCTGAGATACTTCAGATCTTCAAGGTTGATTGTGAAAATGGTTTCAATCAGGGTAAGAGATAAATTATGGGTTCCTTAGTCTATATATCAGTTGAAACATATAAATGATAAGCAGTTCAAGATAGAGTCTTTTTAACATATTCTGAAATAATAATTTCTGATTTAACTAGGGAGCAATTAAGGGTTCCTTAGTCTAGATATCAGTTGAAAACATATAGATGATAAGCAGTTCAAGAAAAACTACTTTTAACATATTATGAAATTACAATTATTGATTTATCATTTAGATTTAGAACAACATACAAGTATTGATGAAAAACATAAGAAATTAACAAAGAAAAAAGTGAAAATACTTCATTGTAGTGGTCAAACACATAAATCCTGTAATATGATGCTTCATTGCTTTAATCTAGTCTGTTGACTTGAAATTGGTACAATCACCCTTAGGTTCATAATAGTAAAACTATAGAAATGTTCAGCAATTCATCCACCCTCAATACTTCCAAATGAGAAGTATTTATACAAAAACTGTTTACAAAATACCCTAAAACAAACTTAGGAATTATTCATGGAAAAGAAATATCTTCATGCAAGAAGATAGTGAGAGCTTTCTAACTAATGCTAGTGGTCCCTATTTTTTTTGAAATTACTATTTGTTTTCTTTACTTGTTGATATTTTCCCTCTTTGTTGTTCAACGAAGGCTACAGCTCGACAATGAAGTGTCATTTACACTGGTAAATTTATCTATGCTTTGTAATTCTTGATTTGACTTTTAAACTTTGACCTTGAACTGATACCCTTTAACCTAGTACTCTTTCATTGTTTATTGTCCTGTATTTAACTTTAAAATTGTAACTGTAAATGTAAAATCAACATGCTCTATTTTATTTTTACTGCTTTGTGCTTACTGCAGTTTGATTTCACAGTAAATCAGTCATTTTTTCCTACAATTCTATCTCTGGAAATTTTATCTTCATCATCCTTCTGAAAATCTCATCAGCTTCAATATACTTTGAGAATGTGGGCTTGTTGATAAATATGTGTTCCAACTCATGCTATAGGTAAAAAAAATTCTCCAAATTCTTGTAGATTACCTTCCCTATTGGAATACCATGTGAGGTAAGAAGATTAGCATGATCATTGGCAACTTGTCTCATTTTCTTGTCATAGTCATCCTGCTTCATTAGTTTGTCATGAATAACTAATGGATTTGGAAGGCCTTTTTTCCTTAAGACATCAAATTTCATCATAAACCTTGTAATAGCAACCTCCATGTTTTGGAATTTCTCTTCTAACTGTATCATCAAATTCTTTTTAGAATTTACCTTCCTAACTTATCAGATGGTTTCTATTTTTTCATTAATACCAATTTCTTCTAGCTCTTGCCTGTTTTTAGAATTTAGAAACTTGAAGATTTCAAGAGCTTCTTTAGGTTTCTTACCAAGCTCTTCTTTTATCTTTTGAATGGCTTATTTTTCTGATTTGACTAATTCTTTCTACTCATATATAACCTAGATTTATGGAAAAATATCATTGACTGCTTCAATGATATTGGCCCTTAGCTCTTGTCTGATTTGAGCCATGGGTTCCTTTAATGTTAGATATTTTTCTAACTTCTAAAACTGCTCATTTAATCTGTTTTCTCTTTTTTATTCATTCTTATGCATTATCTTAGCAAGTTTCTTGTCATCTTCAAGACTTTTAAGCTTTTCTTTAAGTCTGTTAATCTCATTAGTCTAAATAAACATGTCTTGCATAGCTTTTACCAACTTTCTTTCTTCATCTGAATGTTGTGCTGCTGTTGTTGAAGACCGTGTTCCTGAAGTTGTGGATGAAGTAACAGGTAATGCTGTAGCCATGGGAACTGTAGGAACCAATGATTATGCTAGTGTGGAAGGTACTCTAGTAGTAAATACAGGAATGCCAGTGACTGGGACTTGTTTTTTGTTGGCTTCCTTCTCTTGGACCAACTTGTCCATTTCATTCTCCATTTCCTTTATCTCAGAAATCAACTGTAGAATGAGATTCATCATCTCATCTTTTTTATTTGTATCCTGTAGTAATTCCTTTGCTTGAGGATGTTCTGTAGGGGGCATCTTTAGTTGTTTCTTTAATGCAGCAATGTCTGCAGTTTTATTCTTTATCAATTCCTCTGCAACTTTTACATTTTAGGATCATATCGTACTTCAATTACTAGTTCTTCCAAAGATTTAATTCTATTGTCTTTTTCCTAGGAAGAATATTTTTCAAATTTGAGTTGATCTCTGATATTTGCAAGAGTGTTTTACAACTTTTGTACACTCATGGCCTTTGTGGTTGTTGTAGAATAGATCTTCTCCCCTTCCTGATTATGAAACTCAATTTGGTCCAGAAGATGAATATCCCAGGCCAAGACTTCAAAATCTATCTTTTTGTAATCAGAGGATGACTTGGGAATTTGAAGTGTGGGTTGAAGAAATGTTATCTACATATTTTTATTCTTATAGTCAAAGGCTGAAAGTAGCCTATTCTGGATGCCAGGATTTTTTTTCAGATATTGAGAATATATTTCAGTTTTAATTTCTTTATTTATGGCTTTGATTTCTTTGTATCTTTCTTTGATATCCATATCCTTTTATGCTCATTTTTTAGATGAAGAAACTTCAATACTATGTTGCTTCTGAATAAGTTGAGTGTTTGAAGTTGAGCTTGTTGTTCTTCTTTAATTATTGTAGAAGGTGCATTGTCCTTTGCTGTTATTTCTGTATCAATCACCTTTATTGTTTCCACTTCTTTATTGGCAAGATTTAACTTTGGATTTTTACTGTATCTCAATTTGAATTTGGTCTCTGTTGTATATGATCCTTCCTCTATGTTTCTTTTTGCATTCTTGTCTTCTTGGGCTAGAGTTTTCAAAGTTTGACTAGTATCACTTTGCTTCTCTGCCTCTACCAAGGTGTTCTCCAACCATTCAGATTGATTGGAGAATTTATCTATGTCTCATTTATTTTCATGTACATAGGGATTGAATTTGCATTTAACTCTCGTTTTACTTATAACTCCACGGGGATCATAATACCACAGAAAAATTTTACGGAATTTGAACTCTTGCAAATTTTTTTTAGCCTTAGGACCTTCATCTGTATTGTTATAGATAAAAAGGCCAACCTGATTTTTCAATTTGAACCGTGTCTTCTTCTTTGCTGCCAAGAAATTAATTGCATCTAAATTAAGAATCTATCTTATGTATTCAAGGGAAAATAACCTCATAGCGGAACAAGACTTGATCCATATACTCTTATTTCAGTATGATTTTGGTAAAAGTACCAATCACCTATCCTATTATGCTCTGATAGTTGTAGGAATTTCTTAATTTCTTCACTAATTCTAGGTTGTCTGTTTCTGTTCAGAAAATTGACCATAGGGTGAATGAAAGAATCAGTAAAATCTGTATAAGTGAACTCATTGGAGTCTTTCCTTATCAAGGAAGTCCAAAATATGACTGATTGTGGGTTTCCTTCCACATCAAGCTTCTGAAGGTTTATAGAAAATTTCTCAGACTCAAAGCATAAAAACATATGAAATAAGAATGAGGAAGACTTGGAAACACCTTCAGAAGACATTTTGACCAATTTTTCATGAATACTGTCAACAAGGTATTGGGAAAAATTAAAAATGGTAGCAGGACGCTGACCAGGTGTGAAAGTAGACAAAAAACCAAGCACTGCAACATCAACATGTTCATCTGTAAAATAACCAAGAATGAAAGATAACATGGAGTTGATATGTCTTGTCCTTTCAGAGAATTTTGCGGAAGGGTATGGAGGATTTATCTTGGGAATTTCTAGAGAAGAAGGCATGAAAGTTTGAAATGTTTGGAACCTCTTGGGGAAGTCCAGATTGAGGTATAGCTAAGTGAGAGCCTCAATGGATAAAAGGATTTCATCAGGCCTGGGTTGTATCTGTAGAATCTGATTAATTGATTCGGCAGTAATGCTAAACATGATTTTTTTTCAAGGTTTATTATGGCTCTCTGATTAGGGAAATAGCAGGATTGATAGAGTCTAATTACTTTTGGGCATTAGAAGGTCTGTGGTACAACATATTTTGGTAAATTAGACTCCCATATGAAAACTTCATTAGCCTGATCTATGGTTTTTTCTTGGCTCTAGCAGTGGAGATCAAGAAGGTTAAATTCTGTGACTCTGTCAGTAATCTTGAAGTCTGTGTCAGCTAATGGAATGTGCTCTACATCTACAACTGGGGGTTATAGAGGATTGACAACTACAATGTTTTTGGAAGCCATTGTTTTACTTGATTTATCATGTTTTTACTCTTTTGACTTTAGAAACACTGATTTAGGCTTGTAGGAGCACCTTTAAAAGTTTACAACAGTTTGTAGGAGGATTTGGATAGCGGAAAGGCTTATCTATTGTCTACAAAAAGGTTTAAACTTTATCTAATTAACCAAACTATAATATTTGTAACAAAAGAGCAACTATAGGACGTTAGAGTTTCTGCAAAAAGATGTCTAGGGTCTATAGTGCAATGTTTGTGACAAAAAGTAATCTCAAGACCTTGGAATATTGTAAAAAGACACTTAGGTTCTGTAGAAAATGGATTGAAAGGTACATGAGGCTTTTTGAGGTATACATAGGATTAAATTTATTCATTTTATTCAATATCTGTCCAAGGCTTTAGAATCTGTGAAAATATGCCCAGGGTTTGCAGGAAAAAGGTTTTTGGAAGGCAATAGGGTTTTCTTTAGGTTTGAAAAAAGGCTCTAAATTATTCAATTGGTTGTATTACATCTTTGGACCGAGGAATAGGTCTTTTCTTTTGAAGAGTACCTGGAAAACTGAAGATTTTTTTCTGTGCAGAATGTTTCTGGGGTTGTAGAAAGATTTCTAAGGTTCTGTTGGTCTTTATAAGCTTCAATTCGGTTCTGAAATGTTCTACATCATCAAAGGTCTTGAATTATCATGAATTGGGCTTAAAATGAGGTCGACAACATGATCTGGTAGTATAAAAACTAGTCAGCAGTGCTTCTTCAGCGCAAAAATGTAACAGAAAGGATAAAAGGGTGAAAATGGGAGTTTGTTTCAAATGAACACGTGGGTCATCGCTAGGGAGAAAACCACTCAATGGTTTTCGCAAGCTCTAGAATTGGTTGGTGGTATATTTTTGAATGATGCGATCGAATGAAGTTTAGACACGTAGCTTGGAGTAGTGCTCCGAAAACTACGTTTTTCGCAAGGCTTGGGGTGTGTTAACCTTTGCGCTATCGAATGTGTGATAGGAGATAATGGCGGTTGGACCTGTAGGGTGAAGATCGGATGGCTAGGATGATTCGATGGAGTATTGGGGATTGATGGCATGGGGCCCGAGTTTTAAACTATGCGGGAGGTTTATATGTATTAAAACTATGGTTTAATACATATATTCGGGACTTATTATGCTATTGTTATATATGTAATATGGTTGGGGTTTATAATATAACCAATGGGGTTAGGTAGAAAGGAATATTATAACCGGCGGGGATAATACACAGTGGGACCGGGATAAATAACATGTGGGAAATTATTAAACCATAGTTTAAATAAAATATGGGTTTGGATGTATATATAAAGGAATTATATTAAAAGGGTTAAAGGTTAATAAAGGGAGTTAATACATTAGGTAAAATTTTAATACTGTAATCTGATTGCAGAATGTCAAATACACTAAGTATAGTGTAAAAACTAATATCGGGGGTAGATTTCTTCATTGTGGGTCCCGACATAACATTTTTTAAAGAAATATTTAGGATAAAATTATTTTTTGGTTTTTTGGGTATCTTTTGAATAAAAGGGGAATTATTAAAAGTATTTTTAACTTTTCCAAAGGAAAAAAAATGTGTTTTAACCTCAAAAAAGGGATTTGTTTTCAAGGGGGAAAAGGAGAAAATGGTAAAATGAAGGGGGAGAAGGTATTTTCACAAGGGAAATGACTTTAAAGGGAAATTAGTAAATGAAATGACTAATTATCTGTTATCCATGCTTGTGAAAACTGCTTCTACCTACCCATCTGCTACCCTAACATTTTTTCTTCATTTACATGGGTGTATTTGAGCTTGCAAACCCTTATTCATTTTTCTTTTAAAACAACAAACTAACTAATTCTATCCTTATTTCATCCAAGGGCTCAGATTAAACTTTTGAGCTCCTTATTGTTCTCTACCTAACGACTGATCTTCCAAGATTAGAATGTTTGGCTATATCTTTATTCTATATCTAACAACATGAAATTTAAAGCATGAGAGGTCAAGATTAAGTTGTTTGACCTTCATGGATTGTGGAATTCTAACAAGTTGCACACAATCTTTATTTTTGCAGTAAAAGTAAATAGTAGTGGAATATGGATTTGCATCACTTTCATGCTTTATTTTTATCTCTTTTTGTTTGGAGTCCATCTTCATATTCTTTTTGATATTTTTTCTTTCAAGTACTTTGATTTTTCTTTTAGGAGTTTTACCCTCTTTACATTTTTTTTATTTTATTAAATTTTTTTTTTTTTGCTGATATGGGAAAAAAATTTGCAGAAAGAAAAGTATGTACATATTACAAGACTAATCAAATTCATATCAAAATTATGAATCCTATTATTATAGGACCCTAACAGTGGCTCCACATGGGGATGGCATTTGTTGGTGAAATGTCAAGAACTCTGAGACTAGTAGCCTTTGAATTTGATTGTGCTAGCCTTGGAACTATTTTCTGAGCTTTGCATTATTCATACTTATGATATTTTATCCTTCAAAGCTTACAACCTTCTCTCCGGGCTTCAACTTTGCTAGAAAAACATCCAATCCAATCTAAAATATGCAATGTTATGTACAATGAGTAAAGTAAACAAAGTGAACTACTGTTATTATGGGGAATAGTAATTCTTCAACATCCTACCATTGTTAGGTCCACCTAGCAGATCTGATCCATCTAACTCCTTCAAAAAGAATGCATTGTTACCTCTGTAACCATACATGACGTAAGGGCCTTTCCATAAGAAATCAAATTTCACATGTTTACATTTCTCTTCTCTCCTGGAATCCCACTTAAGAACTTTGTCACCTATATAAAAATCATCTTCCTTAGTCTTCTTGTAAAACATCTTTTTAATATTTTCTTGAATGAATTGAGACTTGAGATAGACATCTTCCCTGGTTTGTTGCAAGTGCATTGTTTGGTTTATCCTTCTCTGGATATCATTGGTTTCTACCTGCAGTTCTTGGATTATCTTCATTACTGGTACTCCTAAAGAAGATGGAATACAACATCCATCCCATAAACAAGCTGGTAAGGGGATGTACCAATAGATTTCTTTGTGGTAAGTCTATCTGCCCATAAGGCATTCACTAACCTTTTGTTCTAGGTTTTCTTATTGTCTTTTGATAGTTTCTTGATTATATTCACAAGGATTTTATTGGAGGATTCAGCAAGGCCATTACCTTGAGGGTAATAAGTAGTAGAATGGCCAAGGGTAATGTGATATTTATTACAAAAGTCAATCATATTTTTGGACTTGAATGTAGCTGCATTATCAGTGATGATCTTTTTGGGGCATCCAAATCTAGGCAATATGTTGTTTTCTAAAAATGAGATTATGACAGTATCAGTGGCTTGCCTGGAAGGGATGGCTTCTATTCACTTAATGAAATAGTCTGTGGATGTCAAAATCCACTTGTGTTGGGCTGAGGATGGAGGGTGAATTTCACCAATGAAGTCAAGACCCCATTGCTGAAAAGGCATTTATGTGGAAATGGATTTTAGGGGTAAAGGTAGCAGCTTTTTCTTTCCTTCAAATATTTGAAATTTGTGGCAGGAGGTGACATACTTTTTCACGTATGAAAACAGTGTAGGCCAGTAAAAACTAGCTCTCAAGATTTTATCTGCAGTAGTCTTCTAGTAAATATGTCCTCCACAATCACCTGCATGAAACTCTTCCAAAACTTTATCAACTTCTTCTTTAAGCAAACAATTCAATAAAATGCCACCATGATCTTTCCAAAACACTGCAATGTCTATGATACAAAACTTCATTACTTTTAACTTTAAAAATCTAGCTTTAGTTATTGATAATCCAGGAGGAGCTTGTAAATTTATTAATACAAATATAATATTTGCATACCATGGTGAGTCTGAAAAGGCTTCACTGATCTCTGGAGTCGCAATCTCTTCCTGGTCATCTAATTGGGCAATGAAATTTATATCTAAAGCATGAAAAATTTATTCAACCATGAGTTTAGCTAAACCTTGACCTTTAATGAGTTTGGTGTGCTTAATTTCTATGTCATATTCCAAAATGGTGGCAATCCATTTGCCTATTTTACCATCAGGCCCATTCTAAGTCAGAATGTCCTTCACAACTGAATTTGGAACATCAACAATGATATGTGAATAAATGATGTATACTCTAAAGTCTTTGATAGCCTTCACTAAGGCTAGTGCCTGATTTTACATTATGTTATACTTTAAAGTGGCATCTCTAAGTGATTTGTTGAAAAAAGCAATGGGCTGCTCATAGCCCTGGTCATTTTTCTGCAGTAAGACTACAACAATAGTATGTTCTAAAGCAAAGGAAAAAATAATGAAATCTTTTTTGAAATCAGGGCTTATTAGGATTGGTGTTTTTGTCAAGGCTTGTTTGATTGATTCAAATGATTGTTTGGCCTCCACGGTCCATTTAAGTACTAAGTATTTTTTCAACCTGTTATTAAGTTCTCTAATTATTTCAGCTAAGTTTGAAATGAATCTTCTAAGAAAATTGATTTTTCCTAAGAAATCTTGCAACTCTTTAATATTCCTAGGATGACTAATGTTCAGAATGGCCTCTATTCTAGATGGGTCTATCCTAATTCCCTCTTTAGATATGATATGTCCTAATAATTTACCTTCTTCCAGTCCAAATAGTCTTTTTAGGATTTAGAGAAATGCCAAATTTCCTACATTTGTTAAAAACTTGTCTGAGGTGATCTAGATGTTCATTGTCAGTCTTTGAAAATACAGTAATATCATCTAGATAGATCACAAGAAAATAATGAATTTATTTAGCAAAATCTATATCCATAGCTCTTTGAAAAGTGGCTCTTGCATTCATTAATCCAAAATGCATTTTCACATACATGAAAGTACCCCAAGGAGTGGTAAAATCAGTCTTAGGTTGGTCTTATGGTTGAACTAAAATTTGGTTATATCCAAAGAATCCATCAAGTAATGAAATCCTGGAAGAACCAACCACCCTCTGTAAAATGTGATCCATCTTGGGGAGAGGGTAGTTATCTTTTAAGGACACTTTATTTAAATTCCGGAAATCAACACACAGTTTGATTTTTTCCTGTCTTTTTCCTAGTGGGAACTAGGTTTGAAACCCAATCAAAATATCTGATTGGTGCAATTATCTGGGCTTCGTACATTCTCTTAACCTATTTTTCAATTAAAGGCATCAAAACTGCATTGATTCTTCTAAGCTTCTGTTTGAATAATTTTTGATCTTCTTTTATGGGTATTTTGTGTTGTATTATGCTAGTGTCATAAGATTTAAAGTCATCATAACTCCATGCAAATACATCATGAAATTCCTTAAACAGAGCTATGTATTTCACTTTTTCTTCTTGAGATAAGGCTTTTGAAATTTTTATCATCTTAGGCTTTAATTATGTTCCTATATTGCAATCTTCAATATCATATATTAATGGTTCCATCTTTGGTTTTCTTGCAACATCATTAGAATCAAAAAGATCTTCTAAAGGGGTTAATATTTAGGTAAAAAGTTGTTCTTAAGATTTAAAATGTCAGAATCATCATCTGCTAATTCTTCAATCTCTACTTTCTCTAAATTATCTATTTCTACTTGAGTAAATTTAGTGGTTTTAGCAAAATCTAATTTATTGACATCTAAATTGTTTATATCAATCTCACTATCTATGGTTTGATCTACTATAAAATCTGTGTCTATGTTACAATTCTGAAATTCTCCTTCAGTATTCATGAAATGATAAATCTGTTCATCCTATGAAAATATTTGCCAATATTGTAATGTTCCCAATTTTAGCCTCAAGCTAAAATGGAACATTATAGTTGCACATTTTATTTTTATTTAATAAAATGGGGAAGGAGACACCTTAGCCCCTTTTAGATGAAGAAATAACACTCCTAATGTGAAAGGGGAGTGAATAAAGCAACTGAAATAAACACCAAGGGTGTGAATGGAACCCAACTCACTTGATTAGTCACCATTGACTAAAGTCAACAGCACTGCCCAAGGAGGAAGAGGCTTCCTAGAGAAGCTGCACAGTTTTGGAGGGAAGACACTTTCATGAGAGTGGAAACCCTAATTGGTGGGGATCATGGTGGAGACGAGTTCTCTCACTTTATATGGAGGAGATGGCAGCCCATTTTCGTTAAGTTATGTTTTGGAGTTTCAAACTTGGGTCTACAAAGCTTGCATCCCCGGTCTGTTTAGCAGGGTGATGGTGCCCTCGGGCACTAGGGTGTTCCCGGTTGGGAATCCCTACCTCTTCCTCAAGGAAGGATGAGGATTGAGCTACATTTCCTCAATCCGGAATTGGCCACAACTACATTCATCTCCTACAGCGTTATTTCTGCAGCAGAGAGGACGTTGTGTTGTTGGGTGTAGCAAGAGAGGAACTCATGGAGTCTCTGTTGTCTATTTTTCTTCAGTGGAGGAGTGATCTATTCATTGGAGGAGCTGAAAGGAGGATTATCGAGCTTCATTTCAGATCAGTGGCATGAGGCCACACTTTCATTATCTCCCACTGTGCAGTCCATGAGAGAAACTGTGTTACTTTGAAGGAAACAGTGAGAGAGGGGTTTCTGGAGTCAAGGAGGATGTTTTTGAGACAAAGGGATCAGCCCTTTGTATTGGAGACATTATCACAGGAGGGAAATCAGATTTCAGATCAGCGACAGCCTCATTCATGTTTGGGTTCAGTTGCAGTGACAACTTTGTTGTCACATTTTGTATTTTCTCCAACATTTCTAGCAATCTTCATAGATTGGCTAGAAATCTTGTATTTTAGCCCATTTATTGTTCTTGGGCTTATTTCTTGTATTCCTTCAGCCATATATGGATTTCATTCATATTCAGTAGCTATGCCTTCATATACACTGTGCAGTTGCAGCTACTCCGGCATTTTGTGGAGATGCAGCAACTCTTGTATTTCATTGTTTATTCATTGGAGGTTTGCTCTGGGAGTTTGAGTGGCTTTTCCCTCAACTATTTCTTGTATATTTCTGCTGATATAATCATATAATGATGGCTGCATACATTTCTCTCTTATGGTATATTCAGATTTATAGAGTTTCAGATTAATGTTTTGCATATTGTTGCAGCTCTCTCCTTGAGCATTGTTTTAGAGATCTAGTTTGGGGAGGTCTGTATAACCCATCTAGAATAATTTCTTTAGTTCATTTTCTGCGGGAAGTTAAATTAGATATTTTACGGGGCATACCGGTGTTGGTTAGCCTTATTTATCTTTTGCAACTTCTTTATACGAAGTGTCCTGGGGTCCCCAATATACGAAGTGCTGAGGTGGAATATTGAATATCCATCGGCGAGTACGTGAAAGGCCAACTAGCCTCGGGATCTCTCCCTTCTTTGAAGGAGACATATCATGTAAATGCCCCAACATTCAATCTCTGAAATGGACTTGCAATGTCTCAACGCTGAAGAAGGAAAAATGGAATAGGAGAGGATATTCCAGGTAAGACAACATGATCCAGATTTGGGATATTACAGTGGTATCAGAGCATGATCTTGGCTCAGCCTGTGCCCAAGATATATTTCCATCAGCAAGAGGATCTTCTCTCCAAGGAGAGGATATTTATAGAGGAAACAAGGAAGGAATGAAGGAAGAGGAGGTTTCCCTTCTTCTTTTCCAGACCATTAGGAACATCATTGAAGATTTGATGAAAGGGAAAATTTGGAGGCATTTTCTGAAGGGGGTTTGTGGATGGAGCAAGCCCTAGATATTATCATAAAGGGTGTGAGAATTTATCCACACATGCAGATCCACAACGCAGTACATTGCCCATAGCTACTGCGAGAAGGATGGATGGAAAGAGTTGAGGCCTTTGGAGGAGCAACGTCGCAAACTCAAAGGTATGATTCATGATGATTGATTTCAGAGTTCCATTTCATGTTCTCATGAAAATGAGAGATCATATGTTGCAGTCAAAAATAGTTTTGCAAAAGGAAAACCAATGTGAAACATAGTGTGACAAAACTTCAAACACTTTTCATGCATGGAGGGGGACCATGAAACAAAGATCATACCATCTTTCTAGAGGGGGAGAAATCAGGAGAATGAATTGATAGAGGCAAGACCCCCATTGTATGAATGGCACTCTTCCATTTGTGAGGGTTTTGAAATATTTCTCTCAAAGGAAGGCCAAGATACAAGGCCTCTCATTGAAGGGGAAGAGATGCACTCACATGTTGGTAGAGAGGAGGTGCATAGAACAACCTACAACGCTACACCATTGGATGAAGAAGAAGAGCAGAAGGATCATCATGAAGGGATGATGGAAATTCACCCTTATCTATTTCAGAGATTCTCTTCACATGGGAGAAGGACTGCACTACACAGTAGAGAGAGAGAGAGGACCTTTACTTCCTCTCATATATTCAGTCCACTTCCTATCTTGATGTCTCACTTTTGGGGGCTTTCCACTTGGGAGGCTAGATGATCTAGAGATGATGAGAGGCATCATGCTATTTGGTTCACCACTCATTAGATTCCAAAGGGGTGGAGACAGTAGAGGATTCCATTACAGCGCAGAGAGTTTGGGGATAAGCATAAGGAGGAGGGATACACTCTCTCATTTTCAGTACCACCCATTCTCATCAGTTTCACTGCGCAAACAGAGTTGCTGTATGGAGGGAGGATAACATCTTCATGATTCAGAATGGTTGCTCCATAGATTTAGTGAGAGAGATGATACTTCCTTTTTAGGAAAGACTCTTTCATGCATTGGAGTAGATGGAGGCCACTCATGCTTACATTGCCCAGGATCGAGAGATTCCTTGGAGGTGATAGTCTCTCATGGGAGGCTTATTTTCAAAGATCTTCATTTCTTTTGAGCATGAGCAGTTGCATGATGGCATGGCAGAAACTTGGAGGATGACTTTGACATGAGGGGATGTCAAGGTAGCAGGCAGCAGCGTGATGGAGCACCACATTGCGGAACACCAACGCTGTCTATGTGGAGGAAAGATCCATGTTGGAGGACTCAGCTTCTAGTTGAGAGGTCCTAGGATCTTGGTGCATGCATGATTTTTGGATGGCCTTGATGGATATGGCAGATACTTAGTGGATGATATGATCATCTATCATCATGGCAGACTCTTCTTGACTAGAGTTTCTAGTCTCAAGGAGAAATTATTTGCATGCAGCATTGAGAACTTCCTAGCCATGCATTTGGATGCATACCTTGCCTTGCTAGAGGGGTTCACTTGGAGGGAATTCAACATGATCTACATTAGCATATGGATAGATGCATAGCCTGGTTTATTTTTGAGAGGTTGGCAGAACCATTCCCTTACTCATTGGAGGAGAGGGAGAGCATTCATGTTGAGCCATTTTAGCTTAAGAGCTCTAGTGCATGATGGAGGAGGTATAATGTAATATTTTGTATTGTACTTATTTTCATTGAGTGAGGAGCATGATTTATCAAGGAGGCTTGTTCCTTCTTGCATTTTTCATGAGGATGTACTTGCAGCTAACTTGTAGCCTTGATTTTGGCTAATTATGTGATGGTTGTGGGGGAAGCCACATGTTTCTCGGTGTGCACCATTGGCAACAATTTGTATTCTCATGTTTTCATCTTATGAGGAGATGTAAACTGAGTGAAAACAAGTGACTGGTCTGACGCCATTATTTTTATTCTAGGGCCCTGAGAGCCTTCACCTTGATTCATGATGGAACTTTGAACCACTCTTCTAGAAGTTTAGTAATTTAGCAACTTGCTTTATTGTGTATATTCACTCCATGTATTTCGATGTTTATGCCTCTTTCAGGAGCATTATTTTGATATTCAATATCGGCGCATTGGGAGCATGATTCTCGCATTGTATATGTCTTATCTTGTAGGAGACACCATGGGCATACCATGAATGCCACATTGTTACTTGCTCTTCTTGTGGGAGAAACCACTTGGAGGATTTGAGGAGGCATTTCATGGCTGGATTTCTTGATGGGGTAGCTTGGGCCATTCTTGGAGGCCATACCACTTCAGCCCATAGACAGAGGCAACCCCATGCACACTTCAAATGGAGAGAGGGCCATCATGAGAACACAAGCACAACTCTCCATTCAGCCCCAACACATTGCAGGAACCAGGAGTTGAGATTTTATTTGGATGATTGCATGGATGAGAGGATCATCATTGGGAGCAAAATTTTTCCCATGCATATCACCACTCCTACCTTGAGGGGGCCTTAGCACAGCAAGAAGGATTCCACTACACCTTCTATCTTTCCATGATGAGCATTGTTGACAGCATGCATACTTGGGAGAGAGCATTGGAGGACAGCTCTATTGCAGCATATTTGAGAAAGCGAATGCATTGGGACCATTGATAGGCCACAGAGGGCAGAAACAGCATTTGGGAGGGGAGGACTATAATGTTCCCAATTTTAGCCTCAAGCTAAAATGGAACATTATAGTTGCACATTTTATTTTTATTTAATAAAATGGGGAAGGAGACACCTTTAGCCCCTTTTAGATGAAGAAATAACACTCCTAATGTGAAAGGGGAGTGAATAAAGCAGTTGAAATAAACACCAAGGGTGTGAATGGAACCTAGCTTACTTGATTAGTCACCATTGACTAAAGTCAACAGCACTGCCCAAGGAGGAAGAGGCTTCCTAGAGAAGCTGCGCAGTTTTGGAGGGAAGACACTTTCATGAGAGTGGAAACCCTAATTGGTGGGGACCATGGTGGAGAGGAGTTCTCTCACTTTATATGGAGGAGATGGCAGCCCATTTTAGTTAAGTTATGTTTTGGAGTTTCACACTTGGGTCTGCAAAGCTTGCATCCCCGAGCTGTTTAGCAGGGTGATGGTGCCCTCGGGCACTAGGGTGTTCCCGGTCGGGAATCCCTACCTCTTCCTCAAGGAAGGATGAGGATTGAGCTACATTTCTTCAATTCGGCATTGGCCACAACTACATTCATCTCCTACAGCGTTATTTCTGCAGCAGAGAGGACGTTGTGTTGTTGGGTGTAGCAAGAGAGGAACTCATGGAGTCTCTCTTGTCTAGTTTTCTTCAGTGGAGGAGTGATCTATTCATTGGAGGAGCTGCAAGGAGGATTCCTGGGCTTCATTTCAGATCAGTGGCATGAGGCCACACTTCCATTATCTCCCACTGCGCAGTCCATGAGAGAAACTGCGTTACTTTGGAGGAGGCAGTGAGAGAGGGGTTTCTGGAGTCAAGGAGGATGTTTTCGAGACAAAGGGATCAACCATTTGTATTGGAGACGTTATCAGAGGAGGGCAATCACATTTCAGATCAGCCACAACCTCATTCATGTTTGGGTTCAGTTGCAGTGACAACTCTGTTGTCACATTTTGTATTTTCTCCGGCATTTCTGACAATCTTCATAGATTGGCTAGAAATCTTGTATTTCAGCCCTTTTCTTGTTCTTGGGATTATTTCTTGTATTCCTTTAGCCATATATGGATTTCATTCATATTCAGTAGCTATGCCTTCATATACACTGCGCAGTTGCAACTACTCTGGCATTTTGTGGAGATGCAACAACTCTTGTATTTCATTGTTTATTCATTGGAGGTTTGCTCTGAGAGTTTGAGTGGCTTGTCCCTCAACTATTTCTTGTATATTTCTGCTGATATAATCATATAATGATGGCTGCATACATTTCCCTCTTATAGTATATTCAGATTTACAGAGTTTCAAATTAATGTTTTGCATATTGCTGTAGCTCTCTCCTTGAGCATTGTTTTAGAGATCTAGTTTGGGGAGGTTTGTATAACCCATCTAGAATCATTTATTTAAGCTCATTTTCTGCAGAGAAGTTATGTTAGATATTTTCTAGGGCATACCAGTGTTGGTTAGCCTTATTTATGCAACAACTTCTTTATACAGCGTCCTCAAGGACCCTGTGGCAGAAATTTCTGAGGTGGAATATTGCATATCCATCAGCAGAGTCTCTGAAGGGCCAACTAGCCTCAGGATCTCTCCCTTCTTTGAAGGAGACATATCCTGTAAATGCCCCAATAGTCAATCTCTGAAATGGACTTGCAGTGTCTCATTGAAGAAGGAAAAATGGAATATCTTAAGATATTCCCAATGGAGCAGCAAGTTATAGATTTGGAACATTACAATATTTTAGATTATCTGGTATTGTAGGTCTATGTTTAACTTCTTTTGTATATTTATGATTTGGTTGAAAATATAGATTACATGTACTAGAAAAAGTTTCTAAATTATGTGCCTGTATGTTCTGTTTTCTACGAATTGCAACAAAGTCACATTCAATCAATTCACTAATCAGATCTAAAATTGTTTCTCTATATTGGCTTAATCTTGGATTATATACAAAATATTCTCCTCTTATCTGTTTCACAATTAACTCAGAGTCTCCCATGATTGACACTCTTTTGGCTCCTAAATTTCTAACAATCCGCAGTCCTAAATTCAGCCATGTTGTTTGTACATTTGAAATTTAATCTAAAAGCATGACCTTCTGCATGATTTTTTTCCAAGTTATGTATCCAAACTCCTGCTCCTGCTCCTAATTTGTTAACTAATCCATCAAAATATAGGTGCCACATTGATTCATGAAAAATTTTGTCACTGTCTGGTATTTTCTTTTTCAGTTTTAGTTCAGTGTTGTTATCAATGCCAGTTTCAGAATTACATAAAATGAATGAGTCCATATCAGTAGGTGTAGAGTAAATAGGATAGTTTCGAGGTCTTTCTACACTACTAACAACTAAAACTGATATTCTTGCATAAGACATCTAGTTGTAGAGCTCACTGCAGTTTAGCTCCCCATGAGCGAGATAACATCATTCCATACTTAGGAGGGATGTCAGCTACTACAATATCCATGACTATGCTTTTTCTAGGGTATTGAACTAAAGTAACACATAAATCTTTGACCAAGCCTAAACATTTCACTTTACTGGAATAAATGAAAAGATATCTTTATAAGGTCTAGTGATGCCTAAATTCAAGGTTTCCATTATTTCTTTTGGCATCAAATTGTGTGAAGCCCCTGAATCTAGCATTGCATTATGTAAAATCTAATCATGAACAGTTAAGCTAATGTAGAAAGGAGGAACTCCTCCCTCTTGGTGTTTTCCATTAACTTCAAGACTAAAGATTAGTTATGGTTGATCATCACTAAAATTAACTAAATCTTCTCCATCATTCATATTTAAGGTCTCAGTGATATGTGATTTGTATAGATCATGTTTTACCAACTATATCAAAGGAATTGGTATCTTTAATTTGGAAATTTCAGCTTGGATATTGAATGGTGCTTCTGATTTTCCTAACTGAATTACTTCTTCTTTTGTAACTGTAGTTTGGGTGGGTTTGTCTTCTTTTTCTACAGTTGGTTTTTCATTTTCTATTTGTATTTCCACTGTTTTATTGCTTCTAATTTTATTTTCAGGGATAGTTTGGGATGCAGTGGAAGTTTTGGCAAATTTTTTGGTTTTAGTGGCTGTTTTAGCAGTGGCTACTTTAGGATCAGCTGATTTTGGATCAGCGGTAGATGTTTTTGGATCTGAAATTGTTGTTTTAACATAAGTTGTTGTCTTGGCAGTAGCAGATTTTTAAGGATCTGATGATGTTTGAACAACAGTATCTGTTATGTCAACAATTTTAGGACTAGGTGAAATTTTGGGACTTGATATTTTCTGAGTTGAACTAGAGTTTTGCTGAGTTTCCCTAGGAAGGATTTGCAGAACTTTAGTGGTAGGAGCCTCTACTGTTTTCTTTGTTTGATTTTGGGCATATTTCTTAGTATAAGGCTCTACATTTTTCTTGCTCCTAAGGTTATATTTCTTATGAACTTCATTAATTACAAACTCATAACCTTGCTTGTAATCAAAAGATTCACCATAATCTAATTGTAGTAGTTGTAATTCATATAAATCATGTTATTCTTGTGTAAGAAAAATGGTGTTATCATCATCAATTCACATTAGATTTATCTGAGTGTATTCATCATCTTCATTTTGATGAGAACTTTCAGCATAGTTCTCTTGGAAAGGTGGTCTTATTGTTTGGTTAGGTGTTGATTCTTTAGATTTTCCAGTATTGGTGTTTTTCCTGAAATTGTGATTTCTAATTTGAGGTCCTTGTTGTTGTTTATCCCACTGTGGCTTCCTTTCCATATTATCTAACCTATCCATCATTCTCTCTAATGTTTTTGCTAAGTTATCTATTTTCAAATCTGAAGTTGATGTTTCCTCTTTTATTGTCACTCTCCTTTCATTTCTTAATCTAGCTTTCTTTGATAACAAGTTTGCCTCTACACTAACAGCATTACTTTGCATCTGATATAAGGTTTATGGATTTCTCTCTCTCAATTGGTAAGCCATATATGTATCAAATCCATCAGGGAATTTGATAAGGTCAGAGTTTGGAGGAGTTTTAAGATTAGCAGGGATTGCATTGTAAATATTGTTATATCTTGTACAATAATCTTGGACTTGTTTCGTTTGGTGCTCTTTTTATGTTTTCAAATTCAAAAAAAAATTGTAGTGGATTCTTCTTCTTCTCCCATTTATTTAGAAACATTCTATGAAAAACAGCTAAATCAGCTATACTACCAGCATTCAAACCCTTAAACCACTTCTTAACATCACTAGCTAAAGTTTGAGCAAAAAGTCTCATTTGTACATCATCATCATCAAGTTCATGCAAGTCAAAGTAGTCTGTCATTTTGTTAACATGTTGTTGTGCAATATAGTGAGTTGTTCCATCAAATTGAGGGATTTTGCTTTGATAATCTTGGGGCATGTTATGTAACTATGTTGGTAGGACCAATGGGGCATATCTGGCAGCCATGGCTTGGATTCTGGCTTGGCTAGGAGGTAAGTTTGAAGTACTTGGTGAAGAACTAGAAGTACTTGCTGATGTAGTTAAAGCTCTTGCAGATGTGATTGGGATATAAGAAGATGTACTTGCAAATGTGGTTGAGATACTAGAAGATGAAGTTTGGATGCTAGAAGAGGTGCTTGGAAATGAGAATGATGTACTAGAAAAAGTAGTAGAAATACTAGAGGATGAACTTGAGGTGGTGGAATATGGAAATAAAATTCTAGGTTGAAATGGTTGCTTAGGAAAGAATGAATCTATGGAATGAAGTGTGGTGGAAACAATGGATGAAGTGGTAGTAAATAAGGATGAACCTAAAAATTCTAAAAGGCTGGTATCTAAATGACTGGTAGAAGGCTTAGGGGTATAGGCTGATAAAGCAGTCAATTCAATTGAATGTTGTAAATAAGATTCATTAATTTCTTTAATCAAAGTTACAGTTATGGCATCAATTTTATCATATACTTCAAAAATATTTTGATCATAATCAACTGAAACAATTCCTTCTTAGTTTCAATGAATGAAAGAAAATCAGGATCTATTACAATATTATGTAAGTCACTTTCTGATTTAGTTCTAAACAAATATTGTTCAAAATTTAAATCAAATTTAATGTCTTGTAAGCTTGATAATTTATTTGGAAGAGAATTTTCTTTGACCAATGAAATCTTATTACCTAAATCTTGTACTCTTTTTTTTTCCTTTCCAATTCTGTCAGGATTATCTACTATGACAACAGGTTGTGGATCTAGATTGGACCTAGTATAGTAGACTCTTCTAGAAGCTAGAATTACATTTTTTTATGAAAATATACTCAAAACTTATTTAAAACAATCTTAAGGTGAAAAGATAATTGAAAATATTTCCTTTAAGATCTATTTAAAAACTAAGGATTGGTTAGTTCCCCAGTGGAGTCGCCAGTATGTTATCACTCCAATAATTCTCAAAAGTTGTGAGATTTTTAAGTTTAGTTTAAATAATATTAGAGGTAACCACAAACCTACTTTTAAGCCTTAGGATCTAGCCTTCCTAATGCTCAGAGAGGGCTCTCTCTATATGATTTATCTTTGTTGATTGTATTTGATTTTAGGCTAGTTATGTAGGGTAAATTAGTTTTGGGTTTTTATTTGATTTGGTGGTGAAATTACTTACTTAGATGGATAGATGTAGATCTGTAATCCATTGCGCTAATGGATTCAATGTGTCAAGTAGTCAGATCAGAATCAAGTTCTAAAGGGAAATGTTTACACTGAAAGATAGCTGAGTTACTTCAGATCTTCAAGGCTGATGGTGAAAAAGGTTTTAATCTGGATAAAAGAGCAATTAAGGGTTCTCAAATCCGGATTATGAGTGAAAAGGAAGAGGTCAATTAAAAATAGGGAGAAATTAAGGGTTCCTTAATCTAGATATCAGTGGAAAACATATAAATGATAATCAGTCAAAACATAGTGCTTTTAACATATTCTGAAATAACACTTTATGATTTATCATTTAGATTTAGAATAAAATTCAAGTATTGATGAAAAACATAAGAAATTGACAAAAAACAAGTGAAAATACTTCACTATAGTGGCCCAACACATGAATCCTCTAATATGATGCTTTATTGCTTTAATCCAGTCATCTGACTTGAAATTGGTACAAAAAACCTTAGGTTCAGAATAATACAACTACAAAAATGTTCAGCAATTCATCCACACTCAATACTTCCAAATGAGAAGTATTTATACAAAAACTCATACTAAATATCCTAGAATAAACTTAGGAATTATTCATGGAAACGAAATATCTTCATGCAAGAGGATAGTGACAACTATCTAACTAATGCTAGTTGTCCCTTTTTTCTTGAAATAAAATGGTTTGTTGTCTTGATTTTGTTACTGCTTTATCTCTTTGTTGTTCAACGAAGGCTACAACTGGACAATGAGGTGTCTTTCACGCTGGAAGCTTCATCTCTGCTATGTAATTGTTGATTTACTTTAAACTTTGAACTCGAATTGGTACTCTTTCATTTGATACTCTTTCACTGAAAAAATGTAAATGCTGATGTAAAAATAGAAAGCTCTATTTTATTGTTTGGTACTTACTGCAATCTAATTTCACAATAAATTAGTCAATTTTTCCCAAAATTCTGCCTCTAGAAATTTTATCTTCATCATCCTTCTGAATTTTTCATCAGCTTCAGTATACTTTGAGAATGTTGGCTTGTTCACAAATAAGTGTTTTACTTCATGCTGTAAGAAAAACAAATTCTCAAAATTCTTGTAGAGCACCTTCCCTGTTGGGATTCCCTGCAACGCTGAATTATTTACTTGTTCCCTAGAAAACTCTCTTATCTTTTTAGCATAATCATCCTGCTTCATTAATCTATCAATAATAACTAGAGGATTGGGAAGGCCTTTTTTGCCTTAGAACATCAAATTTGATCATGAACTTTGTGATAGCAATCTCCAATTTCTGGCATTTCTCTTCTAATTGTATCATCAAATTCTTCTTAGAGATTACCTTCCTAACTTCTAGGATGGCCTCTGTTCTATCATTAATTCCAATTTCTTCTAGCTCTTGTCTATTTTTGGAATTAGGAAACTTGATTATTTCAAGAGCTTCTTGAGGTTTCTGGCCAAGCTTTTCTTTGATATTTTTGATTGCTTCTCTTGCTGATTTCACTACGTCTTTCTGCTCATATATGACCCATATGGATGGCCAAATATCATTGATTGCTTCAATGATATTGGACCATAGTTTTTTCTTGACATGTGCCATTGGTTCCTTCAATGTTAGTTCTTTTCCTAACTTTTTCAGTTGCTCATTCAATCTGTTAGATTTTTGTTCTTCATTTTTAGCATTTATTTGAGAAATTTTCTTTGCATATTCAATACTTTTGAGCTGTTATTTTAGTCTTTTTATCTCATTGGTCTGAATAGACATATCTTTCATAGCTTTTACTAACTTGCTTGCTTCATCTGAATGTTGTGTTGTTGTTGTTGAAGATTCTGTGGATGAATTTGTAGATGAAGTAACTGGAAGTGTTGTGGCCATTGGGACATTAGGAGCTAGTGAATATGCCAAAGTAGAAGGTACAGCTATTGTGACTACATGGATGATAGTGGCAGGAACTTCCTCTAATTTTTTGGCTTCTTTCTCCTGGACCAACTTGTTCATTTCAATTTCTATTTCCTTTTTCTGAGCTGTTAACTGTAAAATGAGATTCATCGTCTCATCTCTCTGATTGGTATCCTGTAAGACCTCCTTGGCTTGAGGATGTTCTGTAGGGGGGAACTTTAGTTGTTCTTTAATGAAGAAATGTCTTCATTTTTTTTCTTGATCAACTCTTCTGCAGATTTTACATTTTTAGGATCATATCCTATTTCAATTACTAGCTCTTCCAAGGATTTTATTCTAGTGTCTTTTGCATGTGAAGATTCTTTCTCCAATTTGAGCCGATCTTTGACATTTACCAGAGTGTTTTGCAGTTTCTGTGCACTCATGGCCGTTGTATTCATTGTAGAATAAATCATCTCCCTTGTCTGCTTATGAAATTCAATTTGATCCAAAGGATGAATATCCTGGACTAGGACTTCAAAATCTATCTTTTTGTAATCTGAGGATGACTTAGGAGTCTGAACTGTAGGTTGAAGAAATGTCATCTGCATCTTTTTATTCTTATATTCAAAGTTTGAAAGTAGCCTATTCTGGATGCCAAGAGTTTTTTACAGATACTTAGAATATATTTTTGTCTTAATTTCTCATTTCTGGCTTTGATTTATTTGTATCTTTCTTTGATATCCATGTCCTTTTCTGCTGGTTTTTTAGATGAAGAAACTTCTATACTATGTTGTTTCTGAATTAGCTGTGTCTTAGAAGTAATGGGTTGTTGTTCCTCCTAAATTATTGTAGGAGGTGCATTATATTTTTCTGCAATTTTTGTATCAATCACCTTTATTGTCTCCTTTTCTTTATTGGCATGATTTAGCTTTGGCTTTTTACTGTATCTCAATTTGAATTTAGTCTCTGTTGTATAGGATCCTTCTTCTCTGTTTCTCTTCACATTTCTGTCTTCTTGGGCTGTAGTTTTCAAAGTTTGACTAGTATCACTTTGCTTCTCTGCCTCTACCAATGTGTTCTCTAACCATTCAGATTGGTTTGAGAATTTCTCAATCTCTGGCTTGTTTTCATGTACATATGGAGTCAATTTGCATTTAACTCTCATTTTACTAATAACACCAAGGGGATCATAATACCATAGGAAACTGGGACTAAAATTGACCTCCTGATAATGTTTTTCAGCCTCTGGACCTGCCTCTCTATTATTACAGATAAAAGGGCCAACCTGGTTCTTCAACTTGAACTGTGTTTTCTTCTTTGCTATTAAGAAATTAACTGCATCTGAATTTAGAATCTTCCTTATGTATTCCAGGGAAAATAACCTCATAGGGAGGTATTTGGGTAGTTTATAAGGGATAAGACTTGATCCATAAACTCTTATTTTAGTGTGATTTTGGTACAAGTACCAATCACCTGTCCTATTATGCTCTGACAATTGTTGGACCTTTTTTATTTCATTACTAATTATGGGTTGTATACTGCTATTCAGCAAATTTACCATGGGATGAATGAAGGAATCTGTAAAATCTATATAGGTGTACTCATTTGAATCTTTCCTTATCAAGGAAGTCAAAAAGATGACTGATTGTGGATTTCCTTCCACATCAAGCTTCTAAAGGTTTATATTAAACTTCTCAGACTGAAAATATACGAACATGTGAAATAGGAATGAAGAATACTTAAAAACACCTTCAAAAGGAATTTTGACCAATTTCTCATGGATATTGTCAGCAAGGTAGTGGGAAAAGTTAAAAATGGTAGCAGGATGCTGACCAGGTGTAAAAGTAGACAATAAACCTAGCACTGCTACATCAACATGTTCATCTGTAAAATAACCAAGAATGAAAGACAACATGGAAACGATATGTCTTGTCCTTTCAAAAAAATTTGCAGAAGAGTATGGAGGATTTAGCTTGGGAATTTCTACATAAGAAGGCATGAAGGTCTGGAAAGTCTGGAACCTCTTAGGAAAGTCCAGATTCAAGTATAACCGAGTGAGGGCTTCAATGGACAAAGGAAATTCATCTAGTCCAGGCTGTATCTGAAGCATTTGATTGATTGAATCTGTTGTAATAGTAAATAGGACTTCTTTTTTAGGGTTTACTATGGCTCTCTAATCAGGGAAGTAGCATGATTGACGGAGTCTGATTACTTCTAGGCATTGGCAAGTATGAGGAACAACATATTTTGGCAAATTAGAGTCCCAGATGAACACTTCATCAGCCTGATCTATGGATTTTTCTTGGCTCCAGCAATGGAGCTCAAGAAGGTTGAATTATGTCACTGTATCAGTAATCTTGAAGTCTGTGTCTGCTAATGGAATGTGCTCTACATATACAACAAGAGGTTGTAGAGGATTTATAACTAAAAAAAAATTGGAAGCCATTACTTTTCTTAATTTATCAATTTCAATACTCTTTTTACCTTACAAACAATGATTAAGGCTTGTAGGAACACCTCTATAAGTTTTAACAGTTTGCAGAAGGATTTGGATAAAACATGGGTTATTTATTGTCTGCAAAAAGGTTTTAAACTCATTCAATTAACCAAATTGTAATCTTTGTAACAAAAGAGAAATTGCAAGATTTTATAGTTTCTACAAAAGATATCTAGGGCCTATAGTGCATTCTCTGTGATAAAAACAATCTCAAGACATCAATTTTATGCAAAAAGGATGCCTAGGGTATGTAGGAAAGGGTTAAAGGTCACAGAAGGCTTTTTCAGGTCTGTAGATGGCTTCAATTAATCAAATATTGTGTTTAAAAAAAGTCTAAGGCTTCAGAATCTATGATAAGACGCTCAGGGTTTGCAGAAAAAAGGATTTAGGAAGCAACGAGGTTTTCTTTAGGTTCAAAAGCTCCTAAATAATTCGATTAAATGTATTACTTCTTTAGATTAGTGAATGGGTCTGTTCTTCTGAAGAATACCTGGGAAAACTGAAGTTTTTCTTTGCGAGAGGGTTTATGAGGTTGTAGAAAGCTTTCAGAAGCTTTTGCTGGTCTTTATAAGCACTTGGATAACTTCTACAATGTTTGTAGCGGAAAAATTGGTAAATTTTGTTTCAATTTGGTTTTAAAATGGAGTCAGCGGCATTTGTTTCAGTCTGCAGTGCTTCTTCTGCGTGAAAATGGTAACAGAAAAGTAAAAAGAGTGAAAATCAGCGGTTTATAAGCATTTTCATTCAACAATGAATGCATTGAATGGGAATTCAATTCAAATGGATGAGTGGTTTGGGCGCGGGGGAGGAAAAAACCGCCAAGCAGTTTTTGCAGGCTTCGAAGGTAGTAAGCGGAATTCGTTTGATTGGTGCGATCCAATACGATTAAGACACGCAGCAGGGAGGAGATCCCCACAAACCGCGCTTATCGCAAGCTTTGGGGTATGTTAATTATCGAGCTAAGGAATGTGCGACAAGTAATAACGATGGTCGGATCTGGCGGGTGAAAGGCGAACGGCTAGGATGATGTGATAAAGTTGCGAGTTGAGATGGAGTGGGGCCCTGTGTTTTAGACTATGCGGGAGGTTAAATATGTATTAAAACTAAGGTTTAAATACATAGTCAAGAGTGTATTATGATAGGCGGAGGTTAATATATTAACAAATGGGATGCAGGTAAGTGTAATATTAGAACTGGCGGGGATTATATATAGTGGGACCAGTATATATAAGCAAAGTTTAATAATTTTAACCTATGGGAGGCGGGGTTATATAACATGTGGGGAAATAAACCATAGGTTAAAATGAAAATATGGGTGGGGAATAATATATAAAGGAATTAATTAATAAAGGTATATAACAGAGTTAATACATTAGGTTAGTGTTAAAATTGTAATGTAACTACGGAATGTCAAAATACACTAAGTATAGTGTAAAATCTTATGTCGGAAATAGATTTCTTCATAATGGGTCCCAACATAATATTTTAGCATTT